>PVKE010010704.1:0-41884 GCA_004027555.1 Craseonycteris thonglongyai | reverse complement strand
AGAGAGAGAGAGAGAGAGAGAGAGAGAGAGAGAGACATACAGAGATAGAAACAGAGAGAGAACTGAACTGGGGGAGCTCCCAGTTCAGCATATGGGTCCGCACGGGCCGGGGCCGGGATTTGATCCCTGGTCCCTGGTGCTGCAAAGTGAGAGCTTAACCCACTGAGCCATCCCGGCTTCCCCTGTCAACATTTTTATAGAGGGATAAAGGAACATTTTTCTTAAGAGCTTTAAAACTGAAACATAAGGTACCAAATACAGAAAATACTGTAAAAAGCAAGTATCACAGTATTTTGGGGATTTCCGGTCAAAATAGCAGAGTAGGTACATATTGTGCTTACCTCTGCTTATGACCACATCAAAATTACTACTCAACTACAGAACAACCATCAGAGAATTGCCTGAAGACTAGATGAACTAAAGTCCTACAACTAAGGCCACACAGAAGAAGCCACCTCGAAACTGGTAGGGGAGGCAGAAACACAGAACGGGCTGGTCCCACAACCACAAGTGACCATTAAAAATTGGGAGGGAAGAAAATAAAAGAAAAATATATATGTGTGTGTGTGTGTGTGTGTGTATGTATCCATATCTATCTATCTATCTATCTATCTATCTTTATCTCAGGAGGAATATCTCAGAAGCAAAGTTTCCCCATCCTGCACCAAGAAGGAAGGGGGTCCCAGACCCACACCAGGCTTCCCAGCTCAGAGTACCAGTGCCAGAAAGAAAAGTCCACAAATCTGGCTGTGAAAACCAACTGAAATTGTGGCTGGGAAAGACGAAGAAAGGTTGGAGTCTGAGGCAATCCTCTTAACAAGACCACACACAAATTTACTCACTCATGAACTCACTGGCTCTGAGCTCCAGGGCTGGGACAACAGCTCAAAAGGCACCAGACATACCAGCGAAGAACTAAATTGTCTGGCTTCAGGGCAAGGGCTGGAGGGGCAGCTTTCTTCCAGACAGAAGAGCCGGTGAAAGCCACTGTTTCTTTGTTGAGCCCTCTCCTCCTCACCATGCAGGCACAGGCGGCTGCCATATCTGAGTCCCCAAGTCCCCATCAACCTGGCTAACTCTGTCCATTGGCCCAGCCCTAATGATTCCAAGGCCCTGCCCCACCCAGCTTGCAGGCATACACAAGCAGCTTCCACTAGCTTTTCTGTACAAACAGCCTGTGTTGGCTCAAGCTATGGACTTTACTAAAAATTTCTCACAGTTTCACAACATCCAAAAAAGCAGCATCTGGCTTTAGCGTGTCTCATACCTCTTGCTGAGCAGCCCTAAGCCCTAATCCTACCATGTAGAAGAGGATATTCCATGTAGTACAACCAATAGCATATATAAAAGCACAGCATATTGAAAAATATGACATACTAATTTTATTTGGCTAGAGCAGGGGCCCACAAATTATGGTTAGCTAAATCTGACCCAGACTATTTTTGTATGGCCCACAAAGTAAGAATGGTTTTTACATTTTTAAAGTGTTATTTAAAAAAGAAAGGTATGAAACAGAGATTACATGTGGTTTGCAAAGCCTAAAATATTTCCCATCTAGCCCTTACAAAAAGTTTGCCAATCTCCACACTAGAACATATCTTTGCCAGTGGAGAGGCGAAGCTAGAAAAAAACAAAACATACATGATCCTGGAGAAGAAAGACAACCTTAAAAAGAAAGAACACAGATAGTGAAGAACCTTGTCTTCCATGCTAAGATGTTAGGTGATAGGGCACCTTTGAAGGTTTTTAAATTAAAAAAAAAAAAAATTCAATATGATCATATTTGTATTTTAAAAAGATCACTCAGGTAAATTTGTGAAGGTTAAACTGGAACAATAACACACACACACACACACACACACACACACACACACACAAAAGACTACTGTAATAGTCCAGATGAGAGCCTGAACAAAGGCATACATACTAAGGGAATTAAGTCAAAAGTGCTGATTACTAAGAGGCAGTTAGAAGGAAGAACCACAGAACTTGGTGAGGAGTGAAGAAAGGAAGGAATTGACACAACCATGTTTCTGGCTTGAAAAACTGATCACCAAATTTTGAACTCAATTTTAGACATGCTGAGTTTGAGGTTCCTTGTGACTCAGCCTGAGTTCCCTTAAATATAAAATCTTAAAGAAAGACCTGTCTGTATTCAGGGAGTTTACTTGGGAAGTTATTCCAGAGGGCAGGAGCAAAGCACCTAGGGTGTAAGTCATGAAAGAAAACCAAAGTAAATAATAAATGTAAAGGAATGATAAAATTAAAAATTCACTATGTGGCAACAATCATAACTGATTCAAACCAGAATTATCAATTGACACAAAAACTAGCGTGTGAAAGTTTGAATAACAGGATATTATGGTTAGGAGACAATTCACCATGGGTCCTCTCACGTTTCTCCATGCCTTGCAAGCAAGGACACTGACAGCCTTTGCTCTGGAC
This sequence comes from Craseonycteris thonglongyai, assembly GCA_004027555.1. Classification (NCBI taxonomy): domain Eukaryota; kingdom Metazoa; phylum Chordata; class Mammalia; order Chiroptera; family Craseonycteridae; genus Craseonycteris; species Craseonycteris thonglongyai. The sequence continues at coordinate 39,439 of PVKE010010704.1, read as the reverse complement.
TATCTTCTCAAGGCTATGTGTACATCAAACAGCCTTGAAAGGTAGAATTAGAGTCTTCCTCCTGAGCAAAGGGCAGGTTGTCTAATGTCCAGTACAAAAAAGATGTTTCCCTCTTGGGCAAATGTCAGGCAGGTTTATTGCCTTGTATAAAAGACACGAGTTTCCTAAACCTGGGTTCCTCTCCTATAATTCCTTTTGTGCAAGAGTCACCTGGCCCTGTTCACATCATCCTATAGGAACTGAGTTGGAGACCCAGGGAATCTACTGTCACCATGACTACTGATATCACTATGAGTAAGAAAGCCCTTTATCTTCGACCCAAAAGTTTCCTATCTTCAGCCAGCATTCATGACTAATTTGTTAGCTTAAAAGATCCTTCATAGTCCTTCACATTTATACAACTGCAAAGTACATCCCCACAAGACACATAGTAATCAAACGGAAGAAACTAGTAGATGCTACCTTAACCAAATGATCAATGTTAAAAATCAACAGTAACAAGATATATCAGCAGGGGATGCTGGAATAGCTCAGCAGTTGAGCGCTTGCTGCACAATCACAAGGTCCGGGGTTCGATTCCCAACCCCCGCCTGTCCATACCCCAAATGCTAAACTGCGACTAAACTGGTAACTGGGATGGCATAGCAGGCAAGTTTATCGCCTCTTGTGCAGGAGGTCCCCAGTTCAGTTCCCACCCCGCGTGGTCCCACATCCACCTGTATGGAATGAAAAACCATGTCACAACTAATGATTTACAACTATGGAGACTCCTTCTCACTATCCCTCTCTCACTTTCTCTCAAACAATAAAACTAATCTTTAAAAAAAAGATTTATCAACATAACATTCCTCCTGATATAATCTAATACGAGGAATACATTTCACTGTGATATTTCTAAGCACAAGAAAACAAACCCAAATTGATGGCCGTTCTACAATTTAAAAATAAATAAATAAATAAATCAGCTTGGTAGTAGTCATCAAAATGTTAATGTCAGGAAACAACAAAAAGAAATTTTTCAGATTATAAAAAACATAACATAAAAACTTTTAAGAAAAACTTAGGGGTAAAAAGATACCATGTCTGCAACTTACTCTCAAAAAGTCAGGAGAAAAAGTAATACAAATATAGAGAAAAGGTAAACACAAAGGGGTAAAATGTTAACATTTGAAGAATTTAGGTGAAAGATACACAGGAATTCTTTGTACTAGTTTTGTAACTTCTCTAAGTCTGAATTTGTAAAGTGATTAAACAAAAAAAGAATATAAGCGACAGGCATAAAACAATGTTTTTCTTATACAAGGCTGTTCTTCAAGGGTTACACATTTGGGAATGAATTGTTGAATATCTTACACATAGCCCCAAATCACCTAAAATCTAAACTGATCAAGCATACGAGTCCCTGAGATCATCTGCCAGCATTAAATAAAAAGTATACATAAGTAGTAAAAGAAACTCTTCTCATTTAAAAGTATTAATTCACAGCAGTTTTTTGGTCTTTTTAGTCATTATGTAATTTCTTCAATCAGTAGAAACTAAAAGTAGAGTACCAAGCCCAATAAAGAAGACAATAAAAAGGCCTTTTCATTCTTGAGAAGACAGAGAACTCTTCTACCAGACTATATAAGACTGTACAAAGGGCATTACAAAATGGAACTACATAACTAGCAATATTCAGACAATAAAAAGCAGTTCCCAGTCAAACTATTTCTCAATTACTTTGTAATTTAAGTGCACATTTATAAAAGACAAAAGTAGCACGTCAAAACTAAAAGATAGGATACACTACATAATAAGTTTTTAATGTGACTAGTAAATGAGTTTAACTCCTCACTGGCTATTTAAATCTCAATGTTTTAAATACCTATATCACTAACAGGCTGTTTTACCAGTATTCTATTCAGAAAATCACACTAAAACATTTCACATAAGAAACATTTTCACATAAATGAAACACCACATAATATAAAACTTCATATAATAAACCTGCTGTCTGAGGTGTCTACAAAACATTTATTTGAAAACACTAAAGTCTTGGGTATTTTCCAGCTGTATTGTGAACAAAGGAAGCATCTAGGGAATGTGTTGACTATAACACAAATCAGCATGTTAAATAACAAGCCTCATCTGACTTAGCAAAACATTCCAACTTTTGGAACAAAATGATTTGGACATTTGAAAGCTACTAGAAATCACCTTGCCAATACAAATCTTCATTTTAGAAAAGCTAGAAAATAGTTAATTAAAAACAGTACTTAAGGATTATTCTTACTAAAGCATGTAATTCTCTAGACTTTTTAAAGCTACCGTATATAGAATCCAAACTTTGAAATGAAAATACTGACAGAAAAGTTGACTAAAAATAAAAAGTTCACCTGAAGCACTCACTTTCTTGAAGTAAACTTTAAGCTAACAATTCAAATACAGTTTATAAAATGTAAGTACAAAAGGAAATTTATTTAAATTCATCATGCAGTAACTATGAATACCAGTACCTACCAATAGATTGTTAGAAAAAGTAAATGGGGGAAAAATACATGAGCATGACTCCTTTGCAGATATTTCAAATAAAATATGTTATCCGAAAACCAGGAAAAAAAAAAGTAGTTTTATAACTTTTGGTTATGAATAACTAACTCCTTTAATAGAAAGTCAAATGAGGTTGTTTCTCACTGAGACAACCTCTATTCTGCCTATGGAGTACATCTTTACTTAATAAACCACTTTCACTTTGAAAAAAAAAAGAAAGCCAAATGATTTACTTTCTACTTTAAAGGAAATCTGTCCCACAGAACCACCATTTTTATTTTTTATCTATGAAATCCTTGTAACTTTTAAAAATAAGTCTGAAATATTAAGGACAAAGAAAGCACTGCCTAACCTAATCTACTTTTGAAACAACTCAAATCAACAGAGAAAGTTCAGTCCTAGACTAACAATATTATCAAATGTCCACCACTGACAAAGCAATATAAAGGAAAATAATATTCTGCAGACAAACAAGATTTTTCTGTAAGAGATAATGATTCAAAGTTCTAAATGAACGTTTATAGAATCAAAGGTCAAATTCTACAAAATTTTTCAAAATTATGGGCTATCCTAAATAAACAACTTCAAGATTTTCATTTTGTATTTCCAACAGTACAATATTCTACATTCATAACTGAAAGAGAACTATCACTCCAGCACAATGTATATCACAAGAACTGAAAGTCTAAACAACAGTTGAAGAATAGTAAGTAGCTGCCCCCACACTACACCCATACAAACAATAGCTTTGCATTTCTAAGAACTGAGAAGACAAATATTTACAGTTGCATAAACTTGATTACAGTACCTTAGTTTTGAAAAATATTTATGGAAGACATTTTAGGGTTTGAAGAAATAAAAGAACAAAAAAGGCAACTACTTGTTCTTTTCAAATTGTTACGATCCTATATGGTCCTGAGGAGACCTACACTGCTAGATTCAAAGGGGTTTCTTTTCCTACAATTATATTATCTCTTTACTCATATTTTAGTTGTCTGGTATGTACCTTCAAAAACCTTTCTAATTTACAAACATTTTATTTTTTAAATTTCAGATCTTAACTGTCATAACCTTGTGAAGTGAGGATGGTCTTTCACCATGCCTCCAGGAAATCCTGTGCTTCAGGAAACTATGGTGTCAAGTCAGAAACAATACAAGGAACAGAAAAGAGAATGTTAAGAAAAAATAAAGATCTTTTTCTTAATCTCATGGCAAATTTGAGGAAGGGGACAGGGCAGAGATTTACAACAGGTTTCCTTAAGAAAGCCAGAAAGAAATTAAAGAACAATGTAATTAATAAAGACCTAAAGAGGAAAGAAAACCAGCAGTTTCTCAAGAGTACTCTCAAAGATAAGACATTTGAATCCTTAGAAATCTTATTAGAATTGCTTCTGTTTGACTTTGACTACCTCTAATCCTTAACTTTTTAAAGTCACACCTTGTTGGGTTGCTTGTAATAAGCTGTGAACTAAAACTGAAGATTTATATGGATTTAGCAAGGCTCATATAAATCTTTCTTCGATCACAAGCCCCATAAAAACACTGAAAAAAAATTTTTACATTAGTGTAGAAAGCCATTCTGCCATACATGATTCTATAAAATTATATGTATCAGAATTATGATATGAAAAACTTAGGGGGAGGGAGCATCAAATAAACGGTGACAGAAGGAGAACTGACTCTGGGCAGTGAGCACACAATACAACACAGACGATGTGATGTAAAATTGTACACCTGGAACCCATGTAATTTTTACCAACCAGTGTTACCCCAATAAACTTAACAATAAAATAAAAGTAACATTCACACTTATATGGTTAAAGAGATTTTTTCATGCTATCAACATGTAAAAAAAAAAAATCAAAAAAAGGATTAAGTTTAATTCAGTTTGAAGTTGCATAAGTGAGTAATGGTTAAAACAATACAAGAATTGTATATGTCCAGACGGAAAACCATGAGAGAACAAAAGAACTGAATTATTAACCATCTAGAGAAATATGACCTTCCCCTTGATTTAAATTAACAGACTATTAAACTGGTTAGAATTGATAGGCTTAAAATTCATAGTGTTGTTCACATCTTTTAATGATTTTTTGGCTTTGTGGTTAAGAGAGCAGTAAATGTTAACACACAAATTTAAGAAACTGAATTATTCCTGACAGTTTAAGTATCACTTAAATATCTCATATTTAACAAAATGAAACAGTCTTAAGAAACTTGTATGTGCTACATTTAAATCATTGTTTTTCTCAGGCGATGTTTTCCAACTCACATGCATTTACACAAATGTAAAAGAAAATTTACAGTACTTGGCTTATTTCACTCACTATATGTTCAAAGTAGGAGCCATGTCTTGCTCTCTTCATTCACAAGACAGAAACTGGACAATCAAATATGTATTCAATAGAAGTTTTCTAAAAATATGTTATTATTTTACCTGCCATAAAATTTCATTTGTGGTCAGTCTGTGATCCAGCTACAAAAAAAAAAATATTTAAAGCATGATGAACAGATTAAAATTCTACTATTTTTAAACCAATACTACTCTTATCTAAAAAATACAAAACTACAACCAATACACTGCAGAGATACTTGAACCATCTCCACTGAAACGAATTGTAAGTTTTCCCAAAACATGTTTTTGTTTTGTTTTGAGAATATAAATAAGGAAGCACGGCGTCATAGCTATAGGTCAAGTCTGTCCAGCCCAGGACGGCTTTGAATGCGGAACAACACAAATTCATAAACTTTCTTCAAATATTATTAGTTTTTTTTTTGAAAAACTTTTTTAGTTCATCTATCATTAGTGATAAGTGTATTTTATTTGTGGCCAAAGACAATTTCTTCTTTCAATGTGGCCCAGTGAAGCCAAAAGATTGGACAATGCTGCTAGAGCCTATATATAGCACATAACCTGTAATTTTCATTGAAATGTTGTCACTGTATCCTATGTAGTATCAATAGAAGTTGTAATGAAATACATATTTAACCCCTCAGAAGTATAATTTATACGTTAGAAGATGTGTCTCTCGAAAGTCAGGTTCAATTTTCAATATGTTATCACTCTATCTAACTTACCGTATTAACTATTTAAGACTGTAGCATTATATATCAAAAGTCGTATAGTTTACCAAACCTACAAGACTCTTGTTGTATTATTAAACAGATAACAAGGTCAAAATATATACAAATGAAGTTTTTCATCCTTTAAATAACTGCTTTATAGGGTAGGAAACATTTTCTAAGCAAGTTATTTTTTGCAACATGTTTCAAAGTTTAGTAGTTTTTAACTATGAAATATTTTGCTTAATTTATGAAAAATATGCAAATAAGGGAAAATGGAAGAATTTGAAGTTAATATAAATGCTTCTAGAAATCAAATACATTAAATTTCTAAACTGGAATAACTGGCTAATCAAATACAGCTAAGTTTCATATTTTCTATCAAACCTTTTTTTTTTTAAGATTTATTTTGATTGTTTTTGAGAGAGAGACAGAGAGACAGAGAGAAAAGGGGAGGGCCCAGAGCAGTCTCCACAGTTGACAGCATTAGTTTTCCATACAGTTTCACTCCACAGGTGAGCGTGGGGCTGATCAGGGCAGGAACTGGGCCAGGAGAATCCCACATAGGTCCCGGCAAGAACTGAACTGGGGGCACACCCCAGTTCAGCATATAGGTCCACATGGGCCACAGCCGGGATTTGATCCTCAGTCCCCAGGGCTATAAAGCGAGCGCTTTACCCGCTGAGCCATCCCAGCTTCCCCCTCTATCAAATCTTAAAGACAATTTTCTTGGTAAGGCATATGTTATCAAATTTAATCTATAATAAAAGACTACAAAATTTTAAATAGAGATGTAACCAATACTCTGGTTCATCTGATTATTTCAATATCTATTATCCAAATAATTTTTCACATTAGAAAATGAGCTTCAGCAATTAACAATTATGCAAAATAAAAAAGAATCTGCCTGACTACCACTCTCTCCTTTCTATTCTATACGGCCAAGAGTTATATGAAAGAACCAGTTTTCTACATGTAGGTCCTTTCCTTTCCTTACCAAAAGGAAAAAGCACTGCACAAAGAAGCAAAGTACTACATTCCCCTTTATTCTTCTCTAAATCTCCACTTCTTTAAGGTGTAATATTTTTGTTTAAAAAAAAAAAAATTACAAAGCAGCAAAGAAAATGCAACATAAAAAAAGTGTAGGGAAGCCAGGATGGCTCAGTGGGTTGAGCGCTCACTTTGCAGCCCTGGGGACCGAGGATCGAATCCCGGCCCGGCCCGTGCGGACCCATGTGCTGAACTGGGGAGTACCCCCAGTTCAGTTCTCACGGGGGCGAGACCCCGGCCCAGTTCCTGCCCTGTGCAGCCCCGCACCCACCTGTGGAGTCAAGCTATGTGGAGAAACCAGTGATGTGCAACTATGGAGACTGTTCTGGGCCCTCCCCCTTCTCTCTGTCTCTGTGTCTGTATCTCTATCAAAAACAATAAAAATAAAAATAAATCTTAAAAAAAAACAAAAGTGTATCTGGAAATCTAAACTTTAAAAGATGTTTCTGAAGGTAAAAACAGACTATGTGATGGATACCAGAAAAGTCAGGTTTCAATTCAGTTTGAAAACCTAGATTCATATATTATATTAACCTTAGTTTTATTATCAAAGATCTAAAAAAAAAAAAAAAAAAAAAGTATTCCTATAAATCAAACTCATTTTGATAGCAATAGTTTGGTTCTATGCTCTTCACACTTTTGATTTCAAGTTAGGCCTGTAGCATAAGATTTTATTTTATTTTTTTAATGGAAAGTTTATCTTCCCTAAATTATACATTAAGAGGAAAAAAAAATACTTTCAGAATTAAAGACAAGACACAAAGATGAAGGGAGACAAGGGGAGAGGGAAAGAACTTTTTAAACTGGTGGAGGAGGCTGAACATTTCACAAGACTGATCTGATCATTCAGCAGGTATCACAGCATATTCTTAATCTTTCCCCCAAGATACCACAATATTTAATTGACTTTATAACTAAGTGCAGTCAAAACAGAGTTCTAAGCCTCCCAAATCTAATTAAACTAATCTCATCCCCAACTGTGGCGCAGCCTCCTATACCTTATCTACCCTACTAATCTTACCTGTCCACTACCATTCCTATCACTCACACTTTCCCCACAGGAAGAAAAACTTCTCACTTTTAGAAAATAAGAGAAATAGCTTGGACCAAAGTAACAAAATACATTTAAGGTTAAAAAAAAGAATAGTCCTTGGTTTGTTTCACTTCAAAGCCTGCTGAGAAAAGACAGCTTTCTAAAGTACTGATTTCGCAGTAACTACTAAATATAAAAGACAAAATAAATCAGTTTAATGACTTAACTAACCCAAATCACAAATGCCACCCTAAAAATACAGAATCTTTTTAATATTCATTCAGTTTTTAATTTTCACGTACGTAAGTATTAAGAGCTCTAGGTCCCGAGCAAACAGTGATAAGCCTCAGAATCAAACCAATGTGTTGCCTTTGTGCAGTGACATATGGCCCAAGTATCAAATAAGGAGAACAGCCTGAACTGTTAGATAGGTCAGTGTCTAATCTGACAAACATTTAGATTAAATGTATAACATACATCTTCCATATCCTAGCTTGGTCCTACCAATGATTAAGATAAGGTCCAAAACAATAGCTATGACAAAGCTATCTCAGAAGCAGCACATTAATATTCAGATATTTTTTCCCAAACTACTCTTAATTATACTAAGCCAACCAAGAGTTGTGGACTGGATTTCCTTAAGCCAACCACATTAAGTGCTCTGGCTATCCTAAAAACCTCCACTGGATTCAAAACTTCTACTCCAAATACATATTCCTATTCAACTTCTGTTAAGTATTTAAGGTACTGGGTAAGATATACTACTTTGAAAGCAGCTGGATTCAGAACCAGTAAGGACATTTAAAATAATTTCTTTAGGCTTACATTTGTATCATATAGAAAAGGTTACCCATGACAGAGCTTTCAACAAGTTGCATAGGGCAAAAGAGGCAACTTTAAAAGAGCATTAAGGGGAAGCTGGGATGGCTCAGCAGGTTAAGAGCTCGCTTTGCAGCCCCAGAGATCAGGGATCGAATCCCGGCTCCGGCCCATGCGGACCCAAATGCTGAACTGGGGTGTGCCCCGAGTTCAGTTCTTACCGGGGCCTATGTGGGAGCCCCCGGCCCAGTTCCTGCCCTGTGCAGCCCCGTGCCCACCTGTGGAGTGAAACTATATGGAAAACTAACTAATGCTGTCAACTATGGAGACTGCTCTGGGCCCTCCCCCTTCTCTCTCTCTCTCTCTCTGTCTCTCTATCTGTCAAAAACCAATAAAAATAAAACTTTAATAAATAAATAAATAGGGAAAGCCGGGATGACTCAGCGGGTTAAGCACTCGCTTTGAAGCCCGGAGGACCGAGGATCGAATCCCGGCTCCGGCCAAGGCAGACCCACATGCTGAACTGGGGTGTGCTTCCCGAATGCAGTGAGGCCCCCAGTTCAGTTAAAAAAAGAAAGAAAAATAAATAAATAAATAAACGAGCAATAAAATACACTGATAGATTTCCCTATTTTAACAAAGTCCTAGTAGTAGTAGTTTGTCTAGTAGTAACTTCCAAGTTAAACAATGAAGTCTCAACTTCAGACACTAGGAAATTAGGTCAGATGCAAACAAGAAATTTTACATGAATATTTCTTTTGGCAGCAACAATGTAATCATATAGCAACTTATTTTATGTTCTCTAATAGTTAAGAAGCAAGAGTAACTCTGGAGGATTATTTTAAATATGAAGAATTTCAAAGTTCCTTAAAACATCCTTAAATCTAAATATTGCCATGACATCCTTTCATTTCCAAACACAATGTAAAGTTACACTGGAAACACTTTTTTATCCCTTTGAATTAACCATCAATAATGCAATTCTAACCTACCATATCATCACCCTTGGTGAACTGTTGCAATGAGAACACCATATTAAGAAAGCTAACTCCTCTTACTTAACAAAATAATTAACTTCAAAAGTTACCAGGATAAGTCAGTCTAACATTCAAACACAAAATAACATACAAAACAAGTATTCCATTCAATTGATGTAAAACAGATTTGGGAAAACAGTATACTATCAGCATTCCAAAATTTACATTTTTCTTTAGTCCCTTCCATATAGAGGCCTTCATTGTTCATGTATCAAATATTAAAAACAAAAGCACAATAAAAAAGTTCATTTGACAGCTGTTGCTATTTTAAGTTGCAAGGGAGGAAAAAGGCTTTCAATACCCTGCATTAAACAAATATGTATATGCCCTGCCACACTAGCTACAACCTACCTCTGTAATTTGCACCTTATTTTATGGTATCCCATGACAGATCATCCAAAAAATTAAAATAGTATGATCTGAAGCTTCTTTTCAAGCATGTTTACAAGAAGAATTATCTCATAAAAACCATCCACTTTTATGTGACTCTAAAACTCCATGCCCAGAAGCCAATGACTGGTTTACAAGTAAGATAATGACTAGTTCAGTGGAAAAGGTATTATGACAATAAACTAAGACTGGCTCACCATGTTATGATCTGCTTGACTAATACGTATGTTTAGCTACTGTAGTCAGCAATGTCCAAATATAAATTTGAAAATTTTAATGGCTGGTTCTGTTCAAGATTTCAAGTTCATTTTACCATTTTAAAACACAGTTTTTTAATCTAAGAATTTTTTTAGAAAATATTTCCCCCTAGGAAAAAAAAAAAAAAAATCAAGGAACAAGTTGTTATTCAATTTTCCCATAACATGAAAAAAAAAAAATGTCCAAAAACGCCAATATTTCAACACACCTCTACCTTAACACAAATTAAAAACAAGTTTCAAAAAAAAACAAAAACTCAAACAAGTTAAGCATATTTCACAAAGAGTTCTCCCTACACTTTATGAATGCGCCCATAAATATACCAAGAACTACCTTGTTGATTTAAAAGTAAAGAACTTCAGTTGGTTATATTTTAATTACTGTTATATGGCACGAAGGCACAGGATAATAAAACATAAAAAATCATTTTAAAAAGGTCAGTCATGTTTGTTTACTTAAATACTAAGTTTAATCATGACCTATCAAAACCTTACCATGGCTCATTGTATAAAATTAGCACTGCATTTGCAAACATAAGCAGAATCTAGACTTATTAAACATATGGTGAGGCTTGCCCAGCTTCTGAAAAATTAAGTGAGAAATGCAGGATTAAAATGTTTAGTTGGGAACCAACAAAACCCACCAATCCCTCTCAGATTTCAATTTAATCAAAAAGGGAACCTCTTAAAATTTTAAAGCGTTCAGCAATTAAAACTTTAAAATAAACTGAAATGGTTTGAACATAACTACAATACCTCCACTTCAAAAGCTACAACAAATACCTAAAATTAAAAAAAGAAAAAAAAAAATTCAGCCGATCTCCAAACGGCTAGAAGATACACATCCACACAAGCGCAGCCTGGTTTATACCAGCTTACTTTCCAGCCCCGTACCAGAGAGGTATCAAAGCTGACCACAGCATTAACCATGAGATTTCCCTGCAAACTGGACGATCATTTTAGAAAGTTCACTGTTGCTCATAGAGGCTCTTTATAATTAGAAGCAGCGAACCGACAGGTGGAAAAATAACTTCTAACAGCGCAGCGAGAGGTTGTGAAAACACGGCTCAAGGGCTGACCGTGTCCCGACGACCCTGTAACAGGTCCCAGGTACTTCACACGCACACCCTTCCGCGCCGCGCCGCCCGCCGCGTACCATTTTAAAGCAGCCTTCTGCCTGCCGACAGGAACGCAGACATTCTCCTCCCGAGTCCTTCCGCGAGTGCTCCCGGCCGCGCCGTAACGAGAGAAGCGCGCCAGCCCCGCCGCGCGGCCGCCACGCCTTCCTCGCGCCGCGGCAGGGCACGCGGGAGCGGCGGCTCACATTTCTGCTCCCCAACCAGCGCACGCACTCGCGTCCCCGGCGCGGACACCCTGCACGGCCGCCGCCGCTCGGCCACGCCGGTGACCGGGCCACAGCAGGCCCGCGCGCGCTGGCGTGCGTGCCCCTTCACGAGCGGCCGGAGGTGGCCGGCGGCCGGCCTGGGGCTGCGGCGGGGAGCGCGCACCCCGTGGGCCTAAACCAAACTTCGGTTGCCGGGAAGCGCGTTGCGCAACCTGGGCAAGGGAGGCCCAGCCCCAGTGCGGCTCCCCGGGGGCGGCGGGCGGCGCAGCCCCACGTCCCGCGGCCTCGGGCCCCCGGGGCAGCCCTAACCTCCGGGACAGACGCCCGGACCCGCGCAGAGGATGGAGACGGGGGAGAAGAGGGAGCGACGGCTGCGGAACGCTCCCGGGGTGTCGGGCCCCGCCGGGGACCCGGGGAGGGGGTCCATCGCCCCACCCGCGGCCGCCGACCCCGCGAACGGCGCCGGTCTCCCCGCCCCGGGATGGGGGCGCCGCGCCCGGCTCCCTTACCTTCCTAGAGGCCTGGGCTCTCCCCTCTTCGGGCGGCCGCAGCCCTGAGCATGTCCGGGGTGGGGTGCGGAGCCGTGTCGGGGACAGGGAGCCAGGCGCTTCAGCAGGCGGCACCACCCAGCCCGGGCTCAGCCCCTCTCCGCGGCCGCTGCCATCTTGTCCTGGCGGCTGAGAGGAAACGGCACAACACCCTCCCCCGATCGCTGCTGCTGCTGCTGCTGCTCTGGGTGCTGAGCGCCGGGCCTGTCTCCCTCATCTTCTTCCCGGGGGGTTGGGTGGGGACGGTTTGGCTGGGGCGACGAGGGGCGAGAGGCGGGCCGGCCTCTGCTGGGGCCTACGGGCGGCGCGGGGTGCGGGGCCCGCGGCGGTTGGGGCCCATTCCTGACGCCCCGGCCGAGAGACTCGGGGAAGGAAGACGGCCCGGAGAGGCGAACGCGACGGGGCCCGCGCGGTGCTGTCTCCTCAGGTCGCCGCGCTGCCGGCAGTCGTCACGGAGGCAGCTGCCGCCCGCCGCCCCGGTCCCGGGCCCCTCCTCCGCGCCCGCCGGCCTCGGCCACAGCCTCCGCAGCGCCACCGCCCGCCCGGCCGCGCTGCGCGCCGAGCCCGGGCGGCCCAGCTGCTCAGCTCGGGTCGCGGCGTCTCCGCGAAGCCCCTCCCCGGGCCCGCCCGCCCGCAGCCGCGCCCTTGTCGCTCCAAGCCCGCCCGGCGGCCGGCGGGGATGCGGCCCGGAGCTCCCTCACGCCAGCCTCCCGCAAAAGCAGCATCCGTCAGCGCCCTCTTTGCGGTTCGGAACCGCACACGACAGGCCCACTCCGCCCAAAATAGATGCAGTTATTTTTAAAGCCTAACACGAAAGAAACGAAGAAAATGCGTAAACCGGCTTTTACAGGCCTTTCGAGATCCCGTAATCGTGGTTATTATCCCTTCTTGGGATTTGTTTCTTGGCGTCGTTTTTTATTTTATTTTGAAGTCCAAAAATAAGGAAAGGGAAAAATGTTTAGTCAAGGGAACAATCCCAGTCTACCATAGGTCCTGTTTCCCCATCCCAAAGAGTCCAAAAGAATTGTAAAATCGTGTTAAAGAACGGGTAAAGGCCCTCTAGGCAATTTCCCAAGAGCACCTCTAGGGTCCAAACCCTTATAAATGTGAAGTTCACCCACCTCTGAGAATTCTCCATCAAGTTACTTCCACGCCCAGGGATTAGTTACCTCCCTCCCGATCACTAGGAAACCAACAGAATGGCCCATCTCAAACAGCGTAATCACACCACTGCAGAATTTCATAGATGAAAGAACCTTAGAGATCCTTGGTTCAAACTCTCAAACTAGGGCAGCAGTTCAAAGCTTACGTGACCTGCCCAAGGTTCTACAGCAAAACCCTGGGCTGCACTCCGTCTCTCCTTTTCCTTAGGAAACAATTGACCTCAGTACCTAACATTCCGAGTTATTTTTTTTTAACTTTGTTTCCTTTTGTTCTGAATTAATGTTTAACTTTTGGGGAACCAAACACCCTCCTCGGAGCAACGAAAACACAGTGTTTGTTCCCTTTATAATCTCCGGTAGAAGGATTGAATCTACCCATATGTATTTACCCTATTTTTCCTATTGCAGTAACTGGGGCAAATGAAAGGGAGTGGCAAATTGCTGCATATTTAATACTACACATTTATTTTTTGCTGCTTTTCAAACTGAGAGAAAAGTATTTCGGAGGATTCCTTTAAGAGAAAAAAGGATAGTATGCCCTGAGGCAGTTGGAAATTAGATTTTTGAATGACAGTTGTTTTTTTCAAGTTAGGAAGGATAACCGATTGAGAAGTCTTCCAAAATAGAAAACGAGCGTCTCTCAGATGGCAACATACTAGCCATTCCTTTTTACTTAGTATTTAGTTGCTTTTGATGTTTTTATAAGCAATAATTAAAAGAACCAAAAGCAAAACAGATAAAAACAGTACTCAAAGAAGAAAGTGACAATAATAGAAAAATCAGTTAAAACAGGAAAAATATTCCATTAGAACTTCAAATTTTCAGAATTTTTGCAAAACATTTCTCTAGATAACCTCTGAGTGTGGCTTACATTCTTCCTAATTTTGTGGCATTGCTACATCTATGTAACTGAAAAAGGTAGAAATATTTTTCCTCTCCATCCCTAGCATTGGTACTCGCTACACCATAAATTCCAGGAGGGGATTCTGTCATAAATAAATAGATAGGTAGACAGATAAATAAATTTATATATTTATTTATGTTTATGATTTATGTTTATTACCATTGTATTGCCAGTGCCTGATACAGTACCTGATTTATAGTTGACTTTAGTAAACATTGCTAAATAAGTAAATGAATACTATTAATTCAAGCCTCCTATACCCATTGTCTCCTAACTTAATGTCTTTACCTCCAATCTCTTTCCTCTTTAATCCATTCTGAACACCAGCATCCAGAAAACTTCTGAGGTTTGTTTAAAAATTTTAAAAAGGAAGATTTTTCATTGTGAAACTTTTATTTAAAATGCAAGATGCAAAAGCCATGCAAGATGCAAAAGCAACAGAGTAGAAGGATACATCAAAGCAGATCAAGGTGGGAAGAGAAGCACAGGCCAGTTTGAGATTTATCGAAGTTTTTAAGGAGGGGCACAATATGATCAAAGTAGCAGTTGGCTTTGGATGTGGAAGCCATATATTTTTCAGTTATTTTTTTAATTTTTGTTTCAGCACCTTCCAATCTCATTCAGACCTAAAACAAAATGCCTTACAATGGATTTAAAATAGCCTAAAATCACAGAACTGGTCCAAAGGGAACTTGCCTCCATATTCCACACCTTTCCTCAGACTCCAGTCATTCATTCTCGGTCCTCAGGGACCTGGATCACCCCTCTCTGCTTGGAACACACCCTAAGTATCCACCTTCTTCCTTTTCAGGTCCTTTCTCAAATGTTACCTTCTCAGGGAAGACTTTCTCAGCAATAACTACCCATATATACACATACGCATCTTATTTTTATCCTTAGGGCTCACTACCATCTAAGGTAGTAGGGTATACCCTCTGCGCTCTGCCCCCAGAAGGTAAGCTCTCCAAGTGCAGAAATTGTCTGTTTTGTCAGCTGCTCTAGCCTAGCTCACTGCCTGGCATACAAAAAAACTCAAAAAATATTTGTAAAATGAAAGGGTAAATTTTTTATGTTAGCAATATGAAACCCTCCATAAACTCAGACTGCGAACAGTCGCTATTGGTGGAGATCATCACCCGGACATGAAATCCAAGACCTCTCTAGGTCTTTTCCCAACAAGCCCCACACCCCAAAATTGCTCCATCCCAAGTAGGCCAGTCCCCCTCACACTTACCTTGAGTTCATCACTGCCAGTGTTCCTAAGTGTACCACATGTTGGGGTCAATATTGAGAAATGGCCCTCCATAGCCTTAGCAGATGATGCTGATGCTTCTCCAAAGCAAAACCTTGGAATTTTGACAGGGAAGTTGGAGGTTTGTGTTTTGTTTTCTTCCACTCCCTAGGTATCCTTTCCTGCCACTGGGGGCTGGACGGGGAAGGACCTAGTCATCCCAAGAGAGCTGCCTAACTACCAATCTGCAGCAGGAGAGGTTCAGCTGGGGCTTTCTGGTCTTCCTCCCTGGAGGTCCTGACCTCCTCCTGCAATTACTTCACTTCCTCTCTAGAGATCAGCTTTGTATACCTGGGCCTCAGGGAGGGGCAGCTGGAATAGAAAAAAAATTCAGGAGTGTCTCTTACCTATATTTGCATAACTGAAAGGCCCATTTAAGTAACTCTTTGCAGCCCAGAGATCTGTCTCTCTTTCTTTAAAAAAAGAAACTGTTCCCTATAGATTTATACAGATAAAAATAACCTCATCTGGAAATTCAAATATCTTAACCTAAAAGTTTGATATCACAGTGAGCAGAAAGCAAAAATCTCACACAGTAAAATTCATCCTTGAAAATTATCCAGTTGTTCATAACGTATAGTCTACATTGTTCTGTGTATATAACCTTGAACACTAATATGTACATATAAATCATCTGCTACTTGTCAGTAGTCATAAAGGAGGTTTTTCACGTTTCACCTCTTAGAACACCAGAAATATAATGAAGATTATAACTTGTTGGATTTTCCAGATTCATCATCTTCACATGGAATCCAGTAATCACTCTTTTTGTTACACTTTTTCTAAAGCCCTCAGTTAAATTTTTAATTTCTTCCTCCAGGATGGTGAAGATGCTAATATACCCATTCATCTGACACCTAAATAATGTCTCTATGATTGGAGAATCCTTAAAAATTCTGGCATATTATTTCCATAGGTTTCACCAAAACGCAAAACTCTTTCAAGTTTGATTGAATCCATGAAAAGGACTGCCAGCACCCAACACTGTTTATGTTGTTCCCTCTCTGTTCTGGAGTTTAATTCTCAGAAGTTGAATGTACTAATGATGCAATGTAACGAACCAGCATAGTTTTTATATTAGAAAAAATAAATGTTTAAGAAAATGCAAAACAGGCAAATAAAATAAACCATCATCTTGTTTTGATCTTGACATTTCCCTGCTCACAAACACTCACACTATTTCACCTACTAAAAATGTCCATATTTCTTAGTTTGGCTGTTAAGGTATTTTACAGTTGGATTCCATAAAACCTTTTTAATATTTTATCCTATGTACCCTATTAACCCACTAAAGTATGTTTTTCTCTTTCAACAATGATGACCTTTATTTCTTCATGCTCATGCCATTTCTGTCATCAATATTGCCCTTCCTCATCAAAATCTCACCTATCCTCCAAAGTCAAAGATAAGGATGCTGGGATAGCTCAGCAGCTGGGTGCTTACTTTGAAATCGCAAGGTCTGGAGTTCAGTTTCTGGCCACAGCCCATGCAAACCCATATGCTGAACTGTGGAGCAACTGGTAACCACCAAGATGGCTTGGTGACGAAGCTTTTTGCCTTTCACACAGGAGGCCCCCTGTTCAGTTTGGCCCCAAGCGGCCTCACATCCACCTGTGTAGAATGAAACCATGTCACAACTAATGATGTACAACTATGGAGAATGCTCTGGGCCCTCCCCACTTCTCTCTCTTTCTCTCTCAATTTCTCTCAAACAAAATAAATCTTTAAAAAAAAAGATAAATGTTTACTCCTCTAAAAAGCTTTAATTGGGGAAGCCGGGATGGCTCAGTGGGTTAAGCGCTCACTTTGCAGCGCCAGGGACCAGGGACCAAGGATCGAATCCCAGCCCGTGCGGACCCACATGCTGAACTGGGGAGTTCCAGTTCAGTTCAATCTCTGTCCCTGTCTCTGTATCTCTCTCTGTCAAAAATAAATAAATAAATAAATAAAATATTTAAAAAGTTTTAATTGAACATACCATCTCTAAGTGAATATTCATGCTTCCCACAATATTTTTTGGGTCCTAACATATGCCAGGCACTGTTCTGAATGTTTTTATTTAATAGTCAAAGATAGCTATTATTATCTTCATTTTAGAGGTGAGTGAAGCACAGAGATGAAGAAACTTGCCCAAGGTTACACAGTAAAGAATGAAGCTGGATTTGTGATCACTGTGTGGCCTTAAGCGTGTATCCCCAAATCAAAGGTTTTCACAAAATGCATTGTTGAAAATGTTTTTATAAAACATGTAATCATAAAGATTATAATTCCCTTTGGGAAAAGTCCAAATTGAGGATTGTTTTCCCAACAAGTCTCAACGTCAAATCATGGATATGACAAATATTAGGCTGTACAAAGCAAGTGTAATCCTCTAAAATGGTACATGGAGAAAAGTCATCCAAGCTCATCAGATCTTACCTTCTCCTTTTAAGGAAGGACTGAAGGTTCAAGGAAGTGAGAACAGAGACTCAGTTTTCATTACTTCCTGAAAACCATATAGGTCTACCCCTCTTGTCTCAGTCATCTTATTTGAGTCATCAAAATGATTGTGTTCCCATAATTAGAAGCCCCTGATTTATCCTCAAATTCCTCCTTTCCTTCCTTTATACTAGAACTAAGGAAACAGCCCAGTCCCTTCATATGCAAAACTGACTGCCTCTCTCCAGGTTGTAAGTTATTGCTGAGCTCATGTATCATAGGGAATGTATGAGGAAGTGTGCAAGGATCATCCAGGAGAAACTGCACTCACCTAACCAAAGTGTGGTGTTCCATCATGCACAGCCTTATATAATAACAACTACAACAAAATACAACTACAGCAAACACACTTCCTATTAACATAGATTAGTCTGGGTGAGTAAAACCTGAGGGATTTAAGGAAAAATTCTCTGTCCTCATATTACACCACAACCTAGTCGCATGTGTCCATCCCATTCTTCTGCAGGATAGAAAATAAGGAACTGCTCCCAGAGCCCTAGTGTGGATGAGACAGGGAAACAACCTGAGGATAGCTGTGCTCTTAAGACTTTCAGAGCTGACAACAGTGGGTCTCCATAAAATTATGAGGTGCTCTCCTATGGAAGAAAGGGGAGCTCTATAATAACTCTAACCAAAGTAACTTCACACGGTGATCTGATCATGAATTGCTAACTGGGCGGGTCCTCGTGGGTAGTCACACCTCAGGCCTATAACTTCCCTAGTAAATAGGTTATCTTTGCCGTAAGCAAGCTCTGTCCATTGTTTTTGTGCATCTAGGTTAACACACCCTTAAGAGCAAATACGGTAACCATAACTCTCCTGTAATCCAATCACAGAGACTTCCTGCCTTGTTTTCTCAGACTTTCGTGTAATCTTCCTTATGTTCCCTCCTGATTTCCAAATGTATTAAAGAAATTTCTGGGAAGCATTTTTCTTAGTCTATTGAGATCTTCCAGGCATGTCCTCTGTTTGGCTCAAATGAACTCTAATAAACTCTTGCAAAGTTTCTCAGGGAAGCTGGGATGGCTCAACAGGTTAAGTGCTAGCTTTGCAGCCCTGGGGGCTGAGGATCAAATCCTGGCCCATGCAAACCCATATGCTGAATTGGGGTGTGCTTCCCATGTGGGAAGCCCCATTTCAGTTCTCACCCCCTTTGGCCCACACCCACCAGTGTGGAATGAAACCATGTCAGAAACTAATGATGTAAAAATATGGAGACTGCTCCAGTCCCTCCCCCTTCTCTCTGTCTCTCTCTGTCTCTGTTAAAAACAATAAAATTAAAATTAAAAAAAAAATTTCTTTCTACAGGTTTGGACATATCAATTTTGTTAAGGTAACACACTTTTCTGTCAAGTCTGAAAGTGTCAAAAGAAACATACAAATCTGTGATGTTTGCAATGTGACTAATGTCCACCTCCATGCAGCAGCCCTGTTGATATATCTTCTTTTTTTTTGTCCTTCAACCCTCCCAGGAAATAGTGGAAGGAAACTGGACAATAAGAAGACTGTTCAGTTAACTGTTGACTTTGGGCACATTTTATAACTCCCTAAGTCTTTTTCCACATCTTTGAATTTGATATAACCCCTACCTTTACAAATAAGGTGAGGATTAAATGAAATCGTTTAGACAAACCCAGTATGTGGAAGGCTCAATGTAAAGGTTAGGTGAATCTAAATGTTTAAGCATGTCTAATTAGTAAAATTTCAGGCTAATTGGAGAAGATATGTAGGGTCACATAATGCAGTCTATATCCCCTTTGAGATCAGCCCTAAAAGATGAGGAGACAAAGGGGAAAGTTTGAGCTACAAAAGGAAACATTTGCCTTTCCCTAAGATTTCTCTTACACAATGCAATATATAGATGATGTATCATATAATTGTACATTCAAAACCTATATGATTTTACTAACCAATATCACCCCAATAAATTTTTAATTAAAAAATAAGATTTTTCTGCTTTCCTTTCTCTTTTCCTTTTCTACTGAAAGGAGGAGTAAGTTACTCCAAGGCTTAAACCTCTCTTCTTACCTTTTACTACATTCAGTTTTATGTCTGGACTATTCTTTTTATTTGTTATTCTACTTTGAAAGGGGCAATTTTCCCTGAGAGAAGAAAATTGTCTTGCCCTATATGCAAAATTCCAAACTCTATCCTGAAGGTATGCCCCAACCAGAAATTTTTAAATCCCAACTGTATGGGTTTCTCTGTTAATTATTAAATATCAACTGAATTTTCTGTCTAGACCTAGTTCACATTTCCCTTATCCCCAACTGACCCCAAAAATGCCTGAAATGACTTTAGTAAACCTAAGTGTGGTTATTTATGTCAGCTGCTCACTACCTATAATGTCTAAGTTACTAGGGAGAACAGTGATTATGCACACTTTTAATATATTTTTATTTATTTTTTGACAGAGAGAGAGAGAGAAAGAGATACATAGAGAGAACTGAATTGGGGGAACTCCCCAGTTCAGCACGTGGTTCTGCACGGGCCGGGGCCAGGATTTGATCCCGGGTCCCCAGGGCTTCAAAGTGAGCACTTAACCCACTGAGCCATCCCGGCTTCCCCTATGCACACTTCTAAATATGCATGAGATTAATGCTGTAGTGCAACTTTTTTGTTTCTTAAAACACTGTACCCTGTTCAAGTATTTTCAGTCTTCATAGTTGGTTTTCTAAACAGCACAGGCACCTTCTCACATCTTTTAAATAAGTAATGAAGGAAACATTACTCCTAAAATTGCTAATGTAACAATACGTTTTTTTCTTTTTTAATAGGGAAGAACATATTTGCAGGAAGGAAAAAGAAAGGAGAAAAAGGAAGGGGTCATTAATTAATGGTCTTATGAGATTATGGGGAACCAATCAAAAGTGAAAGCAAAAAATAGAGATGATATATTTTCCTATGTAGAGTACAACTAGTTCACATTGAAGTAAAATTAATGAAATGTGCAGCACATTCTAAACAAGCATTCTTTTTTAATGAGCATATTGAGAATTACAGTATAAAGTTTGGTCATTTTTGATCTGCAATCAGATGACAGTTTCATTTAAAATGACATTTGTAGAATATTTCAAAACTGTGTTAGGAAATGGCTTTGCTTATATATAGTTTATTTTATTTAAAATGTAAATTATATAATGAACTCAAAGATATATTGATATATATAGTTATTACATAATTGATATGAAAGGAAATCATACATCATAGATGAACCATATAAATTCAAAAAAACAATTCAGTTGCTTGATAATTCTATACTAAGTTCTGAGGCTGAAGCTATATTTATTCAAATATCTAATAAATCAAATTGAATTTGTTTCATAAAATCTACAAAAGGATAAACAACATTCATGACAGTCCTTGTGTTTATAAATATGTTATTTCTTGCTCCAAAAATTTTAAAATAAAAATTTTAAAAACCCACAGTTTTATCCTCATAATGACAATGTACTTCTATTATTGAAGAGGTAGGGGGAAGAGATAAATCATGGACTATTATCATATCATTGGAAGAAACCTGAAACCTATAACACACATCTATGATTATAATCTTGTATATCTATGGTATAATTAACCAATTTAGAGATTCCTGTAGTACCTTGTATTCAGGGGTTTTATGAGTCGAGAATCACAAATTTAAAAAACATGAAGTCATTAGAAATCTTCCCAGTCTGAGCTGGTGTTAGCTGTAGCATCAGATCATCTTTCACCTACACTGATGTTCCTTAAAGTCTCTGTGCCTTGGCTTCCTTGTCTGTAGAATGGAGACAATAGAATAATACATACATACCTCATAAGAACTTTGTTCTGGGGTTAATGAGTTAATGGCTATAAAGCACTTGAATTAGTTCCTGGCACAGAAAACATTAATAAATTTTCGTTATCATCATCATCTCCATCGATTTCATTGCTTCTGTTCTTGCTCCTTTATAGTCCATTCTCCACACAGCAGCCAATGGGATTGTATAACAATATAACCCAACTTATACACCCCTCCATTTAATAAATATTAATTAATCACTGCATTAGTTTTTAAAATATGTCCACAAATTCTTGGATGCTTCTCCCTTCAAAAGGTGAACCCTAGTCCCCCTCCTCTGAGTGTGGGCTTAGTGATTTATTTTTAACAAATTGCACGAAGCAGAAAGATAGTGTGCAACTTCAAACACTAGGTTGTACATAAAAAAGTACTGTAGCTTCCACCTTGATGGATCTCTCATTCTCTCTCTCCTCTGTTCTCTCTCTTTCATTTTCTAAGTGCTTTGTTAAGAGCAGCTCTATAGAGGAATGACCTCTGGTCAACAGCCATATGAAAAAGCTTAGAAGCACACACTCCAGCTTCAGTCAAGCTCTCAGTTGATTGCAGCCCCGGCCAACATTGACTGCTACTCCTTAAAGACCCTAAGCTACAACCACCCAGCTTAGTCCCTCCTGAATCCCTAATTCACTGAAGCTATAAAATAATACAAGAGTAAATGCTTGTTGTCTTAAGCCACTATGTTTTGGTTTAATATGTTCCACCATGAAATAACCAATAAAATCACCCACTATGTGCTAGACAAGGTCCCAGGTGCTGGAGATACAATGATGTACAGAACAGACAAAATTCATGTCCTCGTTTACACTCGAGTGGGGCTGATATTAATAGAATATAAACAAGTAAAACACTAAATAAAGTTAGGCAGCAATAAATTATCTGAAGAAAAAATAAAGCAAAAGAAAGATAATGCAGCGTCCCGGGAAATTGGGAGAGAAAGCAAGGGGGTGGGGGTGGGGGTCAAGCATTTTTAGATAGACTGTACAAGGAGATGGCTTTAAGCAGAGACCTGAATGATGTGAAAGAGGGAGCCACATCATTATGTAGACTGTAGAGGAATAGTGTTTTTGTTTTTTTCCAAGCTGATCAAATAAGAGATGTGAAGGCCTAAATGCAGAAAAGAGTTTAAAATATGCCGAGAAGAGCTAAAAGGCCACTGTGGCCAGAAAGAAGGAACCAGGGTAAGAGCGGCGCGAGGTAAGGCTGGTAAGCAGCTGGAGAGAACATGTAGCTGTCCTGCCTGAACCTGCCCAGAGACAACCATTGAAATGGGAATAACACCTGCTCCTGTCCCTGGGCCACAAAGCCTGCCTCTCTGACTTCATTCCTTACTAGATACCCATCAATTACTGCATTCTGGCCTTTCGCTAGCATTTTTTACCCTCAAAAAATATCATGTTCATTTGTTTACATATTTATTTTGCCTTTTCCTGGAGTGTGACACCAGAGCAATAGACCCCTAAAACTTTGCTGAATGACAGAAAGGAGTGTCTTCCTTTAGGACAGGGGTCTCCAAACTTTTCAGCCTGAGGGCCGCATTAACTATCAAACAGCAGTTTGGGTGCCGACTACACACTCGAGGTCCAAATAAAAAAGAATCGGCTGATCTTGTCAGGATACATGTAAATTTCAGTAATTTTTTTCCATAGATAAAAAGGTCTCCATGGGCCGGATGAGAGGGCCTATGTGGCCCGCGGGCCGTAGTTTGGAGACCCCTGCTTTAGGACATCAGCAACAAAATTGCAGCCTGACATACTCTGCTACAAGGGTTTGCAGTAAGTAACCTTGGCACAGAAGAGCAAATCTACTCCTACTGGAGGTTGGGCCATTTGTGAGCCATAGATAACTGGAACTGGCAGTTCAAGTGGACACCCACGGGTTTATGGGATTCCACAAGTATTTTTGACTGCAGATACATTTTCCCTCTGTTAGTCCAAAATAAATATAGAAATGCACATGTCCATCATATTAATGATTGCAGAATTCTTTTTTAAAAGAATATGCAATTTATTATATTTTAATTACCAGTATAATATATTAAAAGTTATTAGAAGCTTTAGACAGAGCAAATTCCGAATCCTATCCTTTGCTTCCTTGTGACCTTGGGCAAGCTACTTAACCCTGTTACGCCTCAATTTCTTTGTAACTGAGGAGATGATAACGCCTGCCTCATAGAATTATAAGAATTCAATTAGATTCCAGGGAGTAAGAAAGTGCTAAAAACAAATAATACCTATAATGATGAAAGTATGTCAAAAGGACACTGGAGCCAGCTGTAAGAGTTTCCAATGGCTAAATGTGGAAGATTTTGAGCAACAACATCAACAAAATAGTATTAGACTATAACCCAAAGTATAAAATAAATATACATGAGTCAATAGTAATATAAATAAAACATCAAATAAATACATGTGAGAGAAGAGACAAAGAAGTTCAAACAATGTATGTACATACACTATCATCAAAGAGGTGGATCAGAACTCCCCATTACTTAAACATGAGTTGCACATAGAGAGGGCAGTATCGAAAGGTGGGGGTGGGGGGTAGGGGAGACAGTAACTTTACAGTAGAGAAACCTAACAAAGCATTATCTCAGCCAAGTGAACAAGTCCATATCAACAGTGATAAGTCATATGATACTATCTATCCTTGATATGATGTGATATGATGAAAATGCTACATTACCATTGTAGTTTTCCTCCCCCTAATCCATCACACTCCATCACAATCCATCATGAGAAAATCATCAGACAGGCTCCAATAGAGGCACATCCTCCAAAATGATTGACCAGTAAGTCCTCTTTAATTCTTCCAAGGTCATCAAAAACAAGGAAGATCTGAGAAACTATCACAGCCAAGAAGAGCCTCTGAAGACAAAACAAGTAAATATACTATGGTATCCAAGATGGGATCCTGGAATGAAAGAAAAAGACAGGTAAAAATTAAAGAAATCTGAATAAACCATAGACTTTAGTTAATAATAATATATTAATACTGTTATTAATTGTAACAAATGAACCATACTAATGTAAAGCATTAACAACAAAGGAAACTGCATATACAATATATGAGAACTTTCTGTATTACATTGTTAATTTTTCTATAAATCTAAAATGGTTCTTTAAAATAGTCTACTTTTAAAAATTCAATTAGAGGGGAAGCCGGGATGGCTCAGTGGGTTAAGTGCTCACTTTGCAGCCCTGGGGACCAGGGATTGAATCCTAGCCCCGGCCCATGTGGACCCATATGCTGAACTGGGGAGTGCCCCCAGTTCAGCTCTCACCAGGGTGAGACCCTGGCCCAGTTCCTGCCCTGTGCAGCCCTGCCCACCTGTGGAACAAAACCATGTGGAAAAACCAATGATGTGCAACTATGGAGACTGTTCTGGGCGCTCCCCTTTCTCTCTATCTCTGTCTCTGTATCTCTCTCTCTCTCTCTCTGTGCCAAAAACAATAAAAATAAATATTAAAAAAAATTCAATTAAAAAATGTATGTAGAAAATTTATATAAAGTCTTTAGCACGCTGCCTACTATTCATCATAGATACTCTAGTTCATCTAATTTTAGCTATCATTGACAGTAAGATGATCATTAATATGTTTTGGGCCAGTAAGAAAATAAAAACTGCTGCCAATTAAACTATGATACAATGCTTTAAGAATGGTCCTGTGAAATCTATGAATTGCTCATGCAATTGAAATTGCTTTGAAATATATTTCATCAGTTTTGAGTAATTTAGTATGTTCTCTAGCTCTCACTTTCATTGCTTGGCTTATAATAGGCAATCTTCTTGCACACATCTTGGTAAAAAATTGAAACATAACTTTATTATTTATGAGTATCCTACTTTCTTCCTCTTATAAAGAATGTACTCATTCCTTTGCAACAAAACAATATGAAGTTACAGTTGTTTTCTGAATAACAAATATTCACTTCACTAAAAATCAAATTTATGTCCTGCTCTATGTCTGAGCCTTTCTGCATAAACAATAAATTTTTGCTTCAGTGAAAAATAGTAGTACCATCTTTTCCCAAACATTTAATATAGCAATTAAACTCAACACTTACAGAACCAACAACGCACATAACTAAATTAAAGTGATGCCTTTGCACTAGGAGATCTGAGAATTAAGTTTGCAAATGCATTTTAGAAAAAATGCTATATACTCCCTTGCTGAATATCACTATAGTCACCTTCAAAGAACTCTCCTTGGAAAGTTATGCACCGATGCCAGCGCCTAGTCTACCCTTCAAAGCAATTTTGGAACTCATTTTGTGGAATGACCATCAGAACCTCATCTTATGACTCTTGATGTCCTGAATGCCATCAAAATGTCTTTCTTTCAATATTTCCTTAAAGAAAAAAATCATTTGGGGCAAGATTGAGTGAGTAGGTAAGATGTTCCAATACAGTTATTTGTTTATTGGCTAAAAACACTCTCACAGACAGTGCCTTGTGAGCTGGTGCACTGTCATGATGTAAGAGCCATGAGCTATTGGTGAAAAGTTCTGGTTGTTTTTGTCTAACTTTTTCACGTAGCCTTTTCAGTGCTCACAAATAGTCAAATTGGTTGACTGTTTGTCCATTTGGTACAAATTCACAATGAACATTCCCTCTGATATCAAAAAAGTTTAGCAACATCATTTGAACTCTTCATTAGGACTGACAGAACTTTTTTGGTTGTGGAGAATTAATTGGCTGACTTCCATTGTGCACTTTGACGCTTTGTTTCAGGGTCATATTGGTACACTCACAATTTATCACCAGTGATAACATGGCCTAAAACATTGTCTTGCTTCTCCAAAAGATCTTGGAAAACTGAAGCTCTGACATTCTCCTGACAGCACACAAAAACACACAACAATAATGAACACCACTCAGCAAGACACCACCACACATCGACATGAACACAGCTGTGAGACACTGATATACCAAGGTTATGAAACCTTACGGAGCTGTTTGTACAGTGCTGCAAATGTAAGCGTGCAGTGGTAATTGTCAGACCTCTTACTATCATAACTTTGCTCAGTGACCAATGATTATTGGACATATTGTGATGATCACTTTGTAAGATATGTAAATGTAGAATCACTATGTTGTACACTTGAAACTAATATAAAATTGTATGTCAATTATACTTCAACAAAAAACCAAACAAAGAAACAAATAAAGTGATGGCAATTTGAACAATTATGACCATGCTCACAAAGACAGCTAGATAAAGACAACCAGGACACAAATGCTGCCTGGCAGTTAGTATAATAATTCTAAAATGTCATGAATTATAAAATATAAGCAGCATCCTAATTTTAGAAATATTAAAATGTGAAAAAGAAATGTATGCCCTAGAGCAGGGGTGTCAAACTCAATTAAAACATGGGCCATTTGGTGCAACAGGCAAGATTCACGCTGGCCACATTACATTTACAAATGTCGCTGGAACTGAGTCAGCGCGTTTATACACGCCCATAGGCCCCCAGGAAAGTCACTGGGCCATGTGTATACTTGTCTTCAGTAGTTAAAGGGTTAACGAGGGAATTGTGTGTATGGTATTGCCTCAACCTCCCCTAAGTGCTATTTTCTTCATAACAATTTTTTCTATTTTCATTTTATTTCAGAGCATCATGGACCACAAAAAATTACCTCGGGGGCCACATACGGCCCACGGGCCACCAGTTTGACACCACTGCTCTAGAGGATTTGGACAAACAACTGTGGGGCAGACATATAATGGACTACATTGCAAAATTAAAAGAATAAGATAGATCTATTTTAATTCGCAGAGAAAACTATCTAAGACATATTGTTTTAAAATGTTACATATGATCTATTTCTATAAAATAAAAAAATATATTAAGGTTTATATGTACTCAAATATGAGTAATTGTTAATAGTTATCACTGAGAAATGGGATTATAGTACACTTTAACTTTGTTTTGTTTGGATTTAGTCATAAAAATAAATTTTATTCACATAATCAGTAGTATGTATAAACAGTCAGGAAAAAAAAAACCTTATGATAAATCTTTAAGTAAGTTAATAATTATCCACTGGTAAAATTTTTTGTTAAAAAATATTTTTTAACAAAAGTTAATTATACCAGAAACATTTCTAGGTGTTTTCCTATACATTTTCTTAATAAGAACAACAACAACAAAAAGCTGATTAACCATTTGTCACAGATATTATAAGGGAAGTTTCCACATAGAATAGAATTTTGAGCTAGGTCTATACAATTATTGTTAGTACAATTGTCATATAAGGAACAGTAAGCAACTACTATCTAAAACAGCGGTCCCCAACAGTTTTTGGCATCAGAGACCAGTTTCATGGAAGACAATTTTTCCAGGGGTGGGGTTGGGGGACTGGACAGGGGGCAGGGGTGTATGGGGGATGCACAAGAGCAGTTCACAATAGGGTTTGCTCTCCTATGAGAATCTAATGCCCCTACTGATCTGGCAGGAGGCGGATGCGGGCAGTGATGCAGGCCATGGGGACTGGCTGTAACACAGACAAAGCTTCCCTGGCTTCCCCTGTCCCCTACCCTTGCCTGGCAGCCTTGTTCCTAACAGGCCGGGGACTACTACCAGTTGGTGGCCAGGGGGTTGGGACCCCTGGTCTAAAAGACGGTACTAATGTGCAACTCATCTTAAAACACCACTTTAGGAAATGTGCTGCTCCTATTAAAAATATATTTATTAATGAATCCTAACCCAAGGACTTAAAGAATTGAAAAATATCATCACTTTTTCATTTAAGGGAAGTAAATTAATCAAAGACTTAAAAAAATAAAATAAAAGGAAATGTGCTTAGTAGAACCAGGTGTTAGTCACAAATGTTTAAAGAATAGTTTTTTTTTTAAGATTTATTTTTATTGTTTTTGACAGCAAGAGCGAGAGAGAGTGAGATACAGAGACAGAGAAGGGGGAGCACCCAGAACAGTCTCCATAGTTGCACATCATTGATTTTTCCACATAGTTTCATTCCACAGGTGGGTGTGGGGCTGCACAGGGCAGGAACTGGGCTGGGGTCTTGCCCCGGTGAGAACTGAATGGGGGGCACTCCCCAGTTCAGCATATGGGTGTGCACAGGCCAGAACCGGGATTCAATCCTCAGTCCCCGGGGCAGCAAAGTGAGCGCTTAACCCACTGAGCCATCCTGTCTTCCCCCAAGAATAAATTGACTCATACTGCTTTTCTAAAATTCTCTATCACATTACTTATACACACTAAAACCACAGACATTAGCATCTATGTTTATACACATACATATAACTTGTTCATTCCCATTGTTACAACAGTACTTATCTAGAGTTGACATAATTCCAAATTATGTGAGCACCAATCTAAGCAAATTAGGAAGTGTTGCTTTTCCTGTATTTGCAAAACAAATCCAACATTTTTAAAATACACCCTAACACTGTTTCAACTTTTGAAATGAGGAAACAGATGACAAGCTTCAGGAAATCCTAGACTAGATATTTGTAAGTTCCAAAGATATCACAGTTGTGCTTCTCTTTAAAACAAGGCTTTCCTAAAGAAGAATTATGACTAATTAGGTGTGAGTACATGAGCATATGCAGGAAATTGGATAAAAATCCAACGAATCAGGGAACAGTCCAGAAAATCTCTGGGGGCATTATGTTCCTTGCAAACAGATAAACATCTTTCTAACAGTTAATGTTCTTTAAAGAGTTCTCCAAAACTGGCATCATAGGAAGATGGTACCACTTAATACGTGACATTTTTGTTATTCTTTTTTGTTAAAACAAAAAATATTTTGAAAAGTGAAGGAAATTAATTTGTAAACACTGAGTGTAGAATGGTTTTGATTTTTTTAATCCTGTCACAGGATCAAAAATAAACTAATTCCTTAGTATTACTTAATCTACTACAACACAAGTTTGCTTAAGATTTTGCAGATTCCAACTGTTATAATGTCAACAAAAGCATCTATAGATCAATAGGGTTTAACTTATTAAATGTTACAGAATAGTTCTATTTGCTGCTGAAATTCTGGGTTGCATTACAGCTTTCCACGAGCCTCTGGCAATTATGTCACAAAAGGCCAACTTTTCTTATGTTTCTCCTTGTTTCTGTTTTCAAGTTTTTAATGTAACATGCTGTTAAGGATGGCATTCAGGAAAAAGATAAATTACTGTAAATGACAAGGTATCAAGTAGAAATGAAGTTTGTCCACATAGTGGACAACTTCTAAAAGGACTATTTTATATCATAAGACCATCACTGTAAATTTTAAAGATGGCTTTACAGATAATAATTCACTCTACTGTGAAGGAAAATATATTAAATAAACTTCAACTGATAACCCTCACCTACACAATAGCCTCTTTCCCTTATATAATGTATAATACATTCATATTAAGAAATTTAAAACTTAAAATAGAAAGATTCAAACCTACCTTTAACATGAACTTTTAAAAATGAAGGATTCATACATAAAAGGTTAGCTTTCTTTATCTGACTACAGTGCTCCTACAAATTATTAAGAAAAAGACCAACTTGTTACCAAAAAGAAAAAGATAAAGGTATTTGTTCTAAAAATATATTCATACATGCATGAAATAATGTACAGTCTTTGCACTATTGTTTATAATACCAAAAGATTAGAAACAATCTAAATGTCTATCTTTAAGGACCCAGTTAGATAAATTGTGCCATATCCATACAATGAAATATTGTGCTGTCAGTAAAATAAAAATTAAGCAGGTTTCTATTTACTAATATGAAACAATCACCAAACTATGAAAAAAGCAAGGTCTAGAACATGGTTACATGCTTCCATCAGTATAAAGATTTATAAAAAGAGGATATTTATATAAAGAGGATAAAGGTTTATGGGTGTATGTATATACAAGGTTTTGCACATTAAATTCACCCTTTTGCACATGAAATTCACCCTTTTGCAAATAAAATTCACCCTTTTGCAAATCAAGTATTTTACATATATATTATATTTAAAAAAACATTAAATATTGTTAACTTCACAGTAAAAAATAAAAAACTCATATATACATAATTTAACATATGCCGGTTCTCCTGTAGAACCTTGCTTTTGTTTTCATCAGTCAACTGTGCGCAGAGTTGATACCTGTAGTATGGAAACATTACCTAAAAACAAACATATTAAGATTGCCTTTTTCTGTTAATATGGGAATGTTGTTCAATCATTATAAATAATCCTATAATATTATACAACAAAAGTATTATATCTGAAGTGCACTCCTAGGATTTCAGTTGGTCATCTCCATATATATAAGTTTTAAATATTTAGAATCAATACATAATTTGTGCTTGAATAGAATACGTTTGACTGTGTAATCCTTAGGCACAGGTACCATATTATAAATAGTGTTATTCTGTGGTAAATATGCATATTAAAGATTCAAAATGCTAATACTTTCATTTTTAAAACTTTTTCATTTTAAAGGGCTACAATGAATACATCTTCTGAATCAAGTTCTGAAAGCCCAGTTAAAACACTTTCGGGCAGACAAATGCAAATCAACTCACCAGAATCATCAAGCACAAGTTCAAGGCATCCTGTTGTTCCACGAAATTGTCTGCATACATACAACCGTATAAGTTTTGATTAAAAAAATCCTAATAAACTGCTACAATGATGGTAAAACCATCAATGAATCGGCAGAAATCGCTGGCATAAATAAAAATACGGCAAAGTCCATTATCAAGCAATACAACAAAAATTGTGGGTTGCTAGAAAAAAAGCATGGTGGTAATCGGCCTCTTAAATTAACTCCGGCGATATTAAGCAAAATTGAGCAAATAATTGAAGAAAATTCTTCCATTACTTTAAAAAAGATTAGTCAAAAAATTTTAGAATCAGAACATACACAATTAAACATTAGTTCCATTAGGAATGCATTGAAATGGTTGTGGATTACATTAAAATGTGCTTCAATACTGTAGAAGTGAATTATATATGTATCTGCACACAGTGTTCATACATATCTTCACCTCCATATGTAATTATGACATTGTATGAATTATAATAAAATTTTTGATTTCTAACTATGTAGTTAGCTTTGTTCTGTTTTTTTAAATATAATATATATGTAAAAGTACTTGATTTGCAAAAGGGTGAATTCCATGTGCAAAAGGGTGAATTCCATGTGCAAAAGGGTGAATTTGATTTGCAAAAGGGTGAATTCCATGTGCAAAAGGGTGAATTCAATGTGCAAAAGGGTGAATTCGATTTGCAAAAGGGTGAATTCCATGTGCAAAAGGGTGAATTTAATGTGCAAAACCTGTATGCAAGTACATAGACTATTTCTGAAAGACTAAACAAGAAACCAGTAACTGTGCTCTCTAAGAAATGACCTGGGTGAGAGGGCACCAGAGGAAGAAGGAAGACATTTCACTGTATATATTCTTCACCTTTTGAAGCAATTGAAAAGAAGAATATGACTTTGATTTCCCAAAAGATTGGTGGCATTGGTTGAAGGATTGTGGAGGAAATACTAGCTACAATTCCCACTCACATGAGAATCCCACTGAGTTATAAAAATGGGGTGTGGCAGCTATTGATGGCTTGGACAGAGCCTAACAAGTCTTCAAGAAACAGCTCAATTTCCATTTCACCTTTACAAATCTCACCTCTTTTGATTTTCAATATCTTTTCTTTCCTAAAAAGCTTCTACTCTCTGCCTCGCCCCAAGAAATGCATTTCTTTAATCTGTAGAGTAAAAGATGAGGTTTTCCAACTTATAAAACAGTAAAATCCATTTTGTCGATATTTAATTTTCAATACACATTTATTTTATAAGTTCATCTACATTTATATTTACTTTTATTAAGTCAATCAAGGGGAACAATGAAGCTATTTTGATGAATGTGAAAAACAGAAATCAGAAGTTATGTATATTTGTCTTGTAACTACTTCTGCCTCCTAGGCATTTTTACACTTTGTTTTGGTTGTATAGTGTCACAATACTCATCACACAAATATATAGTCACAAGGAGTAATAGCTTTTTTTTTAACAGTGTATCTTGGAACTTTGAGTTTTTCTTTAATTAAGCTTGTTCAGAAATGCAAAGATTTGTGATAAGTCTGTTTCAAAATTGTATCATTAATAACACCTAATAATTATTTTATATTATAGAATATAAGACAAATTAGAAACACGCAAAACTTATAACCATGGAATCTATCTATAATAAGATATTATCATGAGATGACAACTGATGTTTTGCATTACAAATTAATATTTATCCAAAGCAAATGAAAAGTCAGAATCAGAGTCATAAAGCAGGAAACAAGTTATCTAAATCAAAAAGTAGCATATTGGCTTATAAGCCACACATCTTCTGGCAAAGAAAAATTTGCAACTTTAATGCAAAATCACATTGGTGTCTTATGAGTTGACAGAAGAAACTTAAATGGAATTCTATTTTCTTCATTGTGTTTAATATAAGGAATACGTGTCACCCATCGAAGTGCACTGCTCAGGGTTCTTTCAAGAGAAAATTTGCTGGCCTTTTGAGTCACCTCTTCTTGCTTGAGGCCCGCTTCCACCTCTTGGAAGTGTACTTTCTCTGTTTCCTTTCGATGAAGTTTTCTTCCACCCCAGGAGGGAAGGGGGAGAATTTGCTGAATATTGTATACAACTGATAGTCTTTAGTTGTTGCACCTCCCAGATTCGTCAGAGCCTCCAAACCCAGGGCACACTCTCCCCAGGCAGCTCTTGGCCAAGACAGAGCATGGATGGCTTGTGGCCTGAAGCCTGACTATTTGGGCCCAACACAGAACTCCTGGATTGGCAGTCTTTGCACTGCAGCTCTCTGTTGGAAGGGCCAAGACTTTCTCAGAGCTGCACCGCTGCCCACAGGTCTTCATACTCACTCTCAATTCTTCCCTTACTCCTCTTACAGATGTCAGGCCTTCATCACAGACTGACTTCTCCTGGCAAAGAACTTGTCTCTAATAATGCTCTTGACTTTTTAAAAAATACATATTTTTTATTGTTTGCGAGAAGGAGAGAGAGAAAAGCAGCGAGGGCCCAAAGCAGTCTCCATAGTTGTACATCATTAGCTGTGACATGGTTTCATTCCACACAGATGGGTGAGGGGCCATGAAAGGCAGGAACCCAACTGGGAGCTTCTCTCATGGAAGGCGAGAGCCTTTGCCACTGGTGGTTAACAGTTGTTCTGCAGTTCAGCATATGGGGTTGCAAGGGCAGGGCCGGGAATCAAACCCAGGACTTCACAATTAGGAGGCAAGCACTCAACCTCTGAACTATCCCAACATCTCCTCTCTTGACTTCTAATCTGCCCTTTTTTTGGGTTAAATTTAATGGGGTGACATTGATTGGTAACAATTAGATAGTTTCCAGATGTACAAGTCCACATCACATCACCTATGCATTGCATTATGTGCCCACCACCTTAATCTGTCTTGATGTCCATTTCCCAGGGAGCTGGAACTGATATATGTATATTAAAAATACATTCACTACCTTTTTAATACATTTTAGTTCACCAATATCAAACACATAATCTTCACTCAACTTTTAAAAAATTTTTTTGTCTGACCTTTGCAAATAATACAACTTCTTACATAAGTAGACACAGAGATACATTTGCTTCCTTTCTGCCACTTAATTTATTAAAAAAGGTGCTACCTGTAAGCATTTGCAATTTGAAGTATCGTTTCCCAAATAGTCCATTCCATTTTAGCATTACGCTATAGTTATTTTCTTGGCAAAAGATACCTAAAACACTATAACACTTTTTATCATAAAAGCAACACAGCCAAGATAACCAATTAGGAAAAAGCTTCTTTCCATTTGAGACAACAGTCCAATTTGTTGAAACAAGTGCTTACGGTAAATTCACAATGCTTATCACTGTTATTTTAAATGTTGGAGATATTTTCAAAGATGGCCTTTTTATTTGTTGATTGTGAACTTCACACTTTAAAGCTGTCAAATACTTAAGATTCAAATCAAAAGCAGAATATGAAGATCAGTAGTAATTAATCCAAGTTAGTAAACATTTACCAGGACTGCTTGCCAATCCTCCACTTAAAACAGAAACTTCCAGCTCTTACCAGAAACCACAAATTTTCAGCTATTAAGGCTTTCCTATGGAAGCCATCTGCCTGCCATGTTTATTATGACTGAAGTACACATCTCCTAGAAAACAGCCTCCTGAAGCTCTAAAAGCACAAGAAAGGAAAAGTTACATCATCCTTTCAGTGGTACCCTACCAAGAACTCAGATAAGTTTTATTTGAGTCTGATTTCTTGACTGTTGAAAATATGCTGGTTGCAACAGAGGTATCAGATTGCTTTGCTCTGTGTCAACTTCAAGTTCAAATTTAGGAAGTTGTTCTGCCATCAGAACATGTTGTACAAATCAACAATAGATTTCCAAGCTGAAAATACATTTAAAAGATCTCAATTTTACTTAGGTTACTTCTTTTTCCCATCTCATTATAGGTACATTGCAAAAGTGATTGTTACTCTCATAATTCACTGGGAGTAAATTAACTTACCAGAGTTGACATTTGGAAGAGAATTTTCCAAGAACAACAAAGTAGTCTTGGTTTTCATTATTTTGAATACTCCTAGAAATAGTCTTTCCAATAAAATACTGAAGGAAAGCAATTGTGGATTCCAATTTTAATTATTTTATTATATTAGGTAACTGTTGCATAGCAAGACATTACAGAGCAAGGGACAGATCAGTTATGATGCGCAGAAAGTGTAAAGCATGGAGAGAGAAGGAGTCACAAGAGTGAGTAGTGCCCACAGTGGTAGAAAAGTTCGGGATATGGGATGATTCTGGAAGTTGTATGAACTTACTGAGGAACCTAAATAGGGCAAAGTGAGTTTTTAAAAAGCTGGAGCTTTTTGACAGAGGATGTAGCAATATGTTTTCTCTGTTTCTCAATTTGTGTGGGCCTGATACTAGGAATCAAATTTGTTATTTTCCCATTTTGTAACTGATTTGGTGCCAAAGAAGACATCAAATAGTATCCCTAGGGCATCTCGGAAGAATCAATTTTCCTTTTTGGATTACATAGGTCCTTGAGAGAATCTCACTTCGTTTCCTAATTTAAACACATAAGAATGGCTGACATCAGCCTGAATGGTTGCAAGAGGTCTTTTTTAGCTTTGTGTTTCTATGTCTCTTTCTGAAATTACAATATATTATGAGAGTTCAGAGTATATTACTACCTACTGAGCACTAAATAGAATTTTCTAATAATATCTTCATTGATTTTGAACATCTGTGATTCTGATGTGAAGCCTGGTACTAGCAGATTAATTATACTTTCTTCGGAATATAACAGAGACAGGTTTTCCATAAGCATGAATGAAGAGAGCCTATCCATGCTGAGAACTCATTAGTAGCTAGGAAATTAGTTTGTTCTTCAGATCTGAAAGAACTGTAATTAAGTACTTACATTTAATTGGATTTTCTCGCATTAGATTGTGGTATCATTTATAAAAGAATTAAGCATTTTAAACAAATACAATTTATATAAACAAAATAATCAAAATGGTTTTATATGAATGACTCCCAAGAAATCCTCAAATAAAAAACTGTTTGCTCAAAGTTGCTTCTATTTTACAAAAGGTCCTAACTTATTACTATCACTCATTCTTCAAAGCCCAGTGCAGGTTCTACACCCCCATAAAGTCCCCTCCATGAACTTCAGTCACAAAGATTTCCCCCTACTCTGAATTCATGCTGAACACAGAGGTGTTAACTCTTAGTTTAGCACCTGATTACCCTAAGAGAAAGTTAGTTTAAGAGTTCAGACTCTGGAAACTGGAACCATTTTTCTTTTCACCTCAAAGTTGAATACAACATTGGGCACATTTTCATAGGATTTATTTTGTGTCAGAGACACAAAGCAACACACACACACACACACACACACACACACACACACACATATTTCTCACAATAACTTTCTAAGGGTTTAACTATCCCTTTTTTAGCAATAAGGAAACTGAGGCACTAAGAGTTGAAGTCCCAACACACAGTGAACAAGTTGTGAAGCTGGGGCTTTAAACAAGATGGACAGAAGCCAGAGCCCCAGCTCTTAACTACAGAGCTCTAGAAATATAAATACTGGTGGCTTGGAAAGAAAAATAAATGGTGCTTTGTTCTATTCAAAATGACAATTATGTTCACTCAAACTAGAAACCTTTAGAGAATCAGAACTTTGAATAGTGAGTACAAATAAAATGTTCTTTAATTCAGTGCATGACTACTATATCAAATTTTATTGCAGAGACTATACAAAACTATGCCTTTCAAAATAAGCCTTTTGAAAACTTGTATTTAGTAATATTAGTAGAGGGTAAAAGTCAAATCCCAGGCCCTAGAGTCTAGACTATATTTTTGTGAGAAAGTATGGCTAAGTGAGAGAGAAATCATTCTTATTCTCAAATACTTTAAAATGAAATGCCTAAAGCCCTAAACTAATCGTTGTTTCTAGAATTAGTGAAAACTTAAGGTGAAATTGTAATTCCATGTATGTAGTTATACTGTGGTTATTGGTAGAAAGGGTAAGAAAAGCATGACCCAATGTTGCATATTTCCAGAAGCTTGTTTCTGCAACATATGTCTGTCATGTTCTATTTTTATTCAAGCCTCAGGGAATCAGGACTGGGAAATATGTCTCTAAGAAGTTTTTCTAATCTCAACAAGTACTAAATGGGGTCTTTTGTGAGCCAAGCGCTGTACTAGACACTTTGGGCATTGCAAAAAGAAACCTAAAAATTAATTTTATATATTTTTTAAAAAAGCAGAAACGTAATGGTTCCCCAAACTCAAGTTCCCTTTTCATTAGGTGCCTCCCACATGGTAGTTTCCCGCAATGCATATATTTGTCATTATGTTTATTAATGTTGAATGTTATGTAGCCTTACATGGCAGTTACTGCAGGTTAGTGAAAAGAGGGGGCCAAAAATGAGGTCCTGTGATGGTTTACAGAGCTGTGATTCTAACTAGTATGGAAGATCACCTAAATTCTAAAGATATACAGTGTACGACGTTAAAATACTTTACACAACAAATTCCACTAAATACCTTACTTGAGAAGGTACCTTAAGTAACCCGACCACATACTGCCTTTGAGTCCTCAACACTTCTTTCAGAAAAAAATGGTAATTGCACAACTTAGTAGTTTGATAGAAAGCATTGTATGGTTTTAAAATTCCCTCTTCCTCTTACCTTCCTTTTCTTTCTTTCTTTACATTTATAACGTCTACTCAGTGAAACTGAGGGCAACTTAAATTTTAGTCTACCGTAATGTAAAATCCTTCCCTCAAACAATTATTACTCTTGTAGACTCATCAGGAGTTATGGGAGAAAGTTCAGGCTTTTATTTAAACTTAGTATTTGAAACATAAGTCCCTCTCAATAGTGCACTCACCCGTTTTTGTTCCTTTGTTAAGTATTTACTGACTTCTTTACACCTCTGGTTACATAAACACAATACATTAGTTTTGTTCACCTTCGTTATAATGTTGATGAGGTGCCATAGAAGCTTAACTGTTGTTTATATCAATTAGCCTACAGTAAAATTAATTTCATTAGGCATCATTTTGCTTAAAGTCTCAGAACCTATTGACAGTTAAGGGAGTACTTTTTGTACAACAAAGTTCTGTTTAATCAAGTACTTAAAAATTCCCAAACCACCTATGAGTATAAGGGACCAGTTAGAAAAAGTAAACAATAGAACAAATTGATAGCAAAGCTTAGCTATGGTAAAGCTGACTGCCTCTCCAGGCTCCACAGACAGAAGTAATATTATAATATTATAGTGGGAGCTAATATACCAAATTATTCTTTAAAATTGTGTAAAATTAGCAGTCTGTGTGCCTCAGAGTGCCAGAAGTATTGTTTATGACTAGCCACTCTTTGAAGTTCTGTTATTTCAAGTTAGGTCCTTTTTCTTCAGAAGTGCTACTTGACTTCCCCCTCCCCCCCAAAGTTTCAAACAATACAGAAGTTTATAGAGTAACCACTTAAGGCCCTCTTTCACTCCTACTCCAGTTCATAATTCTCTCCTCAAAATTAAATGGGTAGTTTAACGTGTATCTTTACATTTCCTTCTCTATTTAGACACATGCACAAACTTTTTTAACTTGTTTCCTTCTTCATGTGTTATTTTATTTTTAAACAATTTGAAATTTACAGAAAACTTGAAAGTACAGTACAAAGAAACCACTCCCCCAATCACTAAAGACTAAGATGCTAACATAATGCCCCATCACTGACACACACACACACACACACACACACACACAAACACACTGCTTTAGCATGTACTTCTTACTAACAAGGACATTCTAAATAAACACAACATCAAAATAGGGAAATTAGGATTGATACATTACTACCATCAAAGTCTTAGACTGTCCCTCAAATTTTATTGGTTGTCCTAATAAATGGTCTTTATTGCCAAAGAATCCATTTCCAAGTCACATATTTTAATTTAGTTATGTTTCATCAGTCTCCTTTAGCCTGAAATAGTTACTAAATCTTTCTTGATTTTCATAATGATTACCCTTTTGAAAATTACTGGACAGTTATTTTATAAAATATCCCTCAAACTGTGTTTTTCTGATGTTTCCTCATGAATAGGTTCAGATAATGCATCTTTGACTATGACTGAAGTCATGATGTATTCTTGTTAAAACCTATCAGG
>PVKE010010703.1:0-41887 GCA_004027555.1 Craseonycteris thonglongyai | reverse complement strand
AGGCGGTTTCTTACAACGTAATATATTCTGAAATGTGCATTTACTATACAAGGCAATCCCACTTTTCACTATTCATCCTAAAGAAATGAAAGCTTGTATTTTCTCAAAAAAATCTTTGCACAGCTGTGGCTGTAGTAGCATTATTTACAATAATTCAAAACTGGAAACAACCCAGATCTATCTCACTGAGTGAATATATAAACCAGCTGTAGTATATCTGTGCAGTGGAATACTACTCAGCAATAAAAAAGGAGCACACTATTGACATGCACAACAACTTGAATGTATTTCTTATGTATTATGCTAAGTA
Source organism: Craseonycteris thonglongyai (assembly GCA_004027555.1). NCBI lineage: Eukaryota > Metazoa > Chordata > Mammalia > Chiroptera > Craseonycteridae > Craseonycteris > Craseonycteris thonglongyai. The sequence continues at coordinate 41,577 of PVKE010010703.1, read as the reverse complement.
AAAGAAGTAGTTTCCAAAGGGCATTTACTGTATGATTTCATTTATATGATACTCTGAAAAGAGCAAAATTATAGAAATAGAAGCTATTAATAGATCAGTAGTTGCCAGGTCCAGGGGTGGGGGAAAGGGGTATCATGAGATTGTTCTTTGGGTGTTGGAATGTTTTTGCATTTTGGTGTTGGTGGTTATAAGAATCTACTTTTGTTCTAACTCAAAGGACTATACACTCCCAAAAAGTGAATTTTGTTGTACATAAATTAAAAATAATTAAAGGAACAAGAGAAATTGAACAAGTTACGTGTATATTTTGCGAGGTGATATGCGAGAGACTTATAGACCTGCCTTTAAGTTAGCAGCTAGGATCAGGAATCTGATTTCAAGTGCTACATTCTGCAGTTTTCCCTGTTCGATGAATTGTGGTTTGGAATCTATGCACATTGGATATTTTAAGGGCAGAGTAGCTTCGGTTAAGAGTTGCTTACTTTCTGTTGATGGAAGAATATAGAAGAAAATACTGCTTGTGTCAAGTTGCACGTCAAATACTTTTAAAAGGTGTTTAAAGGAAGAATGTATGAAGTAAACTGGTTGTTTGGGATAAAAATACAGGTAAATAAGACAGCTTCTTACATAACAGGACTACTTGCTATTAAGATCTGGGATGTGATAGGTGTTCCAGCCTACTACTTGTACAAAGGAGCCATGTAAGATTTGTGGTTAATCCTCACACACTTCGTTGTTTGGATACAGTGCTTGTCAGCTTTATTTAGGCCAGTGACTCCTTTGAAAATAGCTCAGATTTCTCTTCAGGAAAAAATACATATAGGTGTCTACCTGCAGAAATTTACATATAATTTCAGCGATTTCTAGTCTCCGCAAACCACAGGCATGAACCTAAAGTTAAAAAGTCCTAGTTTTAGTTTTGAGATTATAAAATGGAAAGAACATAGGCAGTAGAGTCAGTTTGTTTATATACTGGCTTCATAACAAGAGTTTGTGCAAAATATTTAATTTCTTTTTCAATTTCTTCATCTATAAAGTGGAGGGAACTATATTTGGATAGTGTGTGCTACTTTGCAAGCTATTCATTTTGAATATACCAATCCAGTAACCTTTTACAGACAAAACTTTGATGGGCTATGATGAGGTAAAGTAACTGCCATAAAAGGCTAAAACAGGACAGCACAAAATGAAGACACTTTGAAGCATAATGAGACTGTTTTTCTTTTGCTCTAACTTAATTTCTAAAGTTCATCCTCACCTTAAACAGGAGCAGGAGGGAGTTTGTCCATTTTAGTTCTTTCAAGTATTCTTTAATCTCTAGTTACATAAAGCAGCCTCTACACTTTTTGCCTTACTTCTGCCTTAAATGCAGGCAATGAAGATTCATCTGGGTGAAGGGTGAGTGGTGGGGTAAGAATATCTTCCCTCTGACTTGGAATCTCTTCCAAAGTCTCACTTAGTTGTCTCAGCTCTTTAGTTCCTCAGTGGTTAGTGAAAACAGTGAATTAAGATGTTTTTTCTCCTGCAAGAACCTCATAGGGTAGCAATCATTTGGCATATCTCTAGGTAACAAGGTTCCTATTATTTAGGGCATTGCATAACATAAGAAGATCTAATCATTGTTGAAGGAGGGAATCCTCCCAACAGAGATGATTTTGGGTGAAGAGAAGAGTAAGACCAGTTTAAGAAAAACTGTATTAAAAACAGCCTGTACATTTTCAGTTCTGTATATCTGATGTTGGTTAATAGAACCTCAGCCATGATTATTTGTTGTTTTAGTATCCATATCCCTTCCAAATTGTTGAATATAATAGCTTTTCATGGAAATTTTTTCTTAGCTACACTAACTAGTATTTGTTTTTTTACGTTATCATAGCTGCTAAAAAACAAAATAATAAAGTATAAAAAGACTGCTAAGGTATTTTTTTCTTTATAGAGGATTAATATCCATAGACAGGCAGGCAGTTCCTAGTAATGGCAGAACTTTAGTTCCACAAGGTTTTGTTGCCTTTCAAATCTTGATTCACAAGTTACAAGTGTCATGTTTCCAAAAGCCCACATCTCACATCAACCTGTTCTGTTCTTCTTCCCCATGGGATGTGAGAATTCCTGCATCATATGGGACTTCTGGTTTATTTGAGAGGCAGTCCAGAATAGTCCAAGGGATAGTGATTTTGGATTCTCATAGATAATAGATTCAAAAAGAACTGTGAGCAGGGCCTCTGGGTGGACTGATGTGGTAGGACAAGTACACATATTCTTTGACTACTAGATTGTTCACTGATCTTAGAATGTTTTGCTTAGTCAGAAAATCTGACAATTTGAAGAAATGCAACCCTCTAGCACACTCATCATGGCTGATCACATGGCTGGGCACATCAGCTTTCTCTGCAGATCTGGTGTAATGTGTTTGGAGGTGCTTCCAGCATATAAGTAGAGAGCAAGCAGAACTTAACACATTTTCTAACTTTTCTGTGAATACAAGTGGGGCCTACATAGAGATTTTTCTGATCAAGTGTAGGTAAACAGGAAGACCAGCAGCCAACATATGGCTTATGAAATGACATTATAGCATAAGGGAAATGGAAAAGTGTCATGAATGTTCAGATGGAAGAATCTCTGAGTGTAATTTTCTTTAAGAAACCAAAGAAAAAATTAGAAGAGATTTTTCATTTGTTCTTTAAAAGACTGAAGAAGCCAGACCTATTATGAAATTAGAGAAGGAAGCAATAAGGAGAAAAATTGATTTAATGAGTATGTCAGTCAGGTTTCAACCAGAGAATCAGAACCAGCAGGAGGAATAAATATGTATTAAGATTTATTACAGGGAATGATTTTCACGATTGCGGGGGCTGGCTAAGCAAACCTAAAATTTGTAGGGCAAGAAAAGAAGAGAAGGTCATGGACAAGCCCAGAACCACTAGTGTGAACTAAAGCTGTAGAAATGGGGACCCTGTGCGGGATGGAGCTCTTTATGTGCAGACAGAAGCTGTCTTTCAAGGTGGGATTGTTTCTTTCTCCAGGGGGATCTTAGCCCTGCTTTTAAAGCCTTCCAACCAGTTCAGGTCCACCCTGATTATCCAGGACAATCTTCCTTATTAAATCAACTGATTAGGGCTTTAATTACATCTGCAGAGAAGCCATCACAGTGAGGGCAGAGATGGAGGGGGAAGGCTGAAAGGAAGCAAGGACATCCAGAATTCCATAGCATAATTAAATTCAAACTGGGGACAGAGGACCCAGTTGACATCATAGGAAATTCAGTTAGTAATCTGAAAAACAGTTGAGTATCTCTCAAAATTGTACAGAGGAAGACAAAGGATCATGAGAGAAAAACAAACAAACCCAGCTATATAGAGAGTAGAGAGCAGAGATTGATCCTAAATTATAGGTGCTCTGGAATTGAAACTGATGCAAAAGGAAGAAAAACAATAATGGAAGATACAGTGGATAAATTAAAAAAAATTATTATTGTAGGAAAACATGAAAAGATACCTTTTAAACCACAACATTACCTTGCTTGCATGAGTGCTTGATTTCTTGATTTTTACAAAATGAAATAGGGTGGAATAATGGAAAAGGGTATGTTTCTAGGCTCAAGACAGGAGATTTTTCAAATCTTGCTAACTCTTGCTGTGGTCAAGTTATTAACCTGTCTTCATTTGCAAAATGAGTTGATGAGACCTCATACAATCATTGTAAGAACAAAAATGTTAAGACAAACTCTTTAGCCCAGTACTCGGCACTTAGCAGGTATTACTTTTGTAATTACTTTGTATTACTTTTCTTGTAATCTTTTGATAGGAGAAACAGGATGACCTAAAAGTAGATGTGGCACCTGCTGCTAAGGACCTTAGATTGAGATTCTGGGAGGATATAGGTGCCGGGATTGGGGTACTGGTTGTAAGAAGGCCATGTGGCTTTGTTGGAATCCTACTTTTAAATGCTGAGGAGCTGACTCAGAGCAAATAAAGGATCGGAGAGGGTGGGGGTGTGGAGAAAAATACTTTAAGGAGGTGTCAACTCTAAAGCCAGAATTAACCAGTTTATAAGAAAAAGAACCACATAGTTCCTGGTGGGTGTCATATTAGCTTTTTTGTTTGTTTTTGGTAAGGATGCCTCTAAGTGCTTGTGAACAGTTGTAAGGCACAAGTCAGGTGGGTGATACTTGATCTCTCAAGAATTTTTCTGTCCTTTTGTCTGGCCTTGCCACCTGCTCTGAGGTGTTGATGTAAAAGTTGTACCTACTCAAGCAGTGTTTTTTGTTTTTCTGGGTGTTGATTTCTTTCCAGGGTGCCTCTGATGAACACCCTATAAATCCTGTAGTTAGTATGCAAAGTTGTGTAGGGAAAGTAAAATGTGAAAGGTAGCTTTTGCTTCCAAGGAAATAGGGAGACTAGAGTAACACACATAGAACATTAGAAAACAGTGCAGTTGAGTGTAAAATCACAGGTTCAGAGATGCATTCATTCTTACTGTGCTATTCACATAGAGAAGCATTGAGGACTTCAGTGCAAGGAGAAAACACTGGGATTCAAGAAGTCTGAGAATGCTCGGTGAAGAAATTGAGATCTGAGAGAAGCCCTGGAGACCGAGAGATGTTGGATAAGCCTAGAGGAGGAAGTCAGGCAGGCACAACTCCAGGGAACCATGTACATGCCATTTCTGAGTGGTGCTTCCTGGAACTGAGTCATGGGCAACCTGTGGGTCTTTGTGTCATGGTTCTGCAGTGGCTTTAGCTCTTGCCAGCACAGGCTGGGCACAGAGGGATGCCTGAGGAAGAGATAGCATGTTGCTATTGAACCTGGAGTGTAATTACAGAGAAGAGAGCAGGGAAAGGGAAGGTACCTGGCATTTAGTGATTATCTACTACAGACAGTCGTCATACTAGCATTTCAATGACCTCCGCCCATTTATTCCTGCAACCCTGGATCTGAGGTGACTGCACCCCACACTAGGGATGACAGAGGTGAAGCTCAGAGAGGTTAAATTGGTCTTGCCTGGTCACACAGATGGCAGAAGTTGTATTTGAACCTGGATTTGTCTGGCTCCAAAGCCCTTCCTCACTTCACCTCCTTCGATGTGATTCCCTGCCCTACAAAAAGAGACTCATTTCAAGTAAAATAAGCCCCCAAACATGTTTTTTTTTTTCCCTGAAGTTAATTTGTATATTATCTTAGAGTTAGTCTTTCTTATTATGCCTAGAGATGCATTTCTTTCATTGAACAAATAAAAATAGCTGGCAGTGCCAGCAATTTGATTTGCCTTTAATGTGGGAGAATAAAAAGACTTGGGTGTACTTAACAAGCAGAACCTGTTTTTAGTGTTTAACTAGCCAACTCCTGTCTGGGTATTATTTTTTAAGTAATTATACCCTTTATGATACACCTATCTATCTAAGCTGTAAGCTCCAACCACTCCTCCCCTTCGGTCCCCATGTTGTGAGGCTGCGTCCACCTTTTTTTTTTTAGTGTGTGGAATCACCCTTACGAATTTGCTTTTATTAATTCATTGAACAAAAGCACTAAATCAGAATATAGAAATGGCTTGATTCTCTTGTGGGACTGTCTCCCATTGGAGATTTTGCTTCTCATTATTTTTTTTTCTAGCTTTATTTTATTTTTACTTGAGACAGCTATTTCTCCCTGGCCCCCCAAAAATTATTAACCTTGTATGTTGTGGTTTAACTTTAGGATCTTAGGTCTTTGGAGGCTTTGGTGTTTATCTAACTTGTCTTTTTTGTTGTTTTGCTTTTTATTTTCACATTCTCCTCTTGCTTATTTTATTTTCTTCCCCATCTACAGATGGTGGCCCCCGTGAGACACTGATGCATTTTGCTGTGCGGCTGGGACTGCTGAGGTTGACGTGGTTCCTGTTGCAGAAGCCAGGTGGCCGCGGAGCTCTCAGCATCCACAACCAGGAAGGGGCGACACCTGTGAGCTTGGCCTTGGAGCGAGGTTATCACAAACTGCACCAGCTTCTAACTGAGTAAGTGCTCACTCTCCCTTTTCCCTCCTCTCACCACCAGCCCCACCCCCTGGGTCACAGTCAGACTGCCCACTTGGCATCTCAGCATGAGTTTGCCACAAATTAAAACCTCAACTCTGCGCCTTGCCTTCTGCTAAATGAAAGCGGGTAAGCCTGCTCCTGCTAAGCACACCAGTGTCTGGGAGTGACAAACGTAAGTCATATCACTACCTCCTCTCTCCTCTCTCTGTGCTTTCACTGCTTCTTTCCTCTGTGGGGGTAGCCTTCCATTGCCACGGATCCAGTTTATCTCAGGTCAGTACAAGAGGAAACAGTTTTTCTTTGCCATACATTTTTTTTTCTGGTATGTCTTCAAGACTTGAAGGAGTTAATTAGAAATGAATGCTTTAAAATAATAATTGCATGCAGAAAATATACTGAACTACTGGGTTTTGGTTTGAATATAATTTCTGTGAGTAAAACCAAAGGTAATGGTCTTTACATGTGAGTCGCAGTGAAAAGCAACTGAGTTGTCCTGGAAATGCGCAGTAGGAAATCCTGTCTGTGGTCTCAATTGTTACACATTCGGACTCTTTAGAGAGACCTTTGAAGGAAGGCTGTTAGTCAAAACATTTGAAGAATTCCTTTTTCTTGTATGAATAGAGAAATAAATACATTAAAACAGGCAACATTTTTCATTGGAATAGTTACTAAAAGAGAAATTTCAAGTATACCGGTAGTTTCTCTCGATTATTTAATATATATTTTTTATTGTTTTATTATCGTTCTCATTTTTCCCATCACAATCGGAACAAGAATAAACCCCATTGGATCTAGTTCTTTAGCAATTGAGGGGCCCTTATACATTAAGTCAAAATTCCCATATTCTCAGCTATTTTGCTGATGTTAGACTTCATTTAGTTGCCATTTATCTATTACTATTTTAAGCTGTGAGTATTGGGTAGTCTGCAAGGGTTAAGATGAGACCTCAGAATGTAATGCTATTTAGTACTGTTACATAAACAGGTTTTTTGGTTTTTGTGTGTGTGTGTGTGTGTGTTTTTGCTTTACCTGCCAAGCTTATAACTTTTCCAGTCCAAAGAGCCAGACAGAGGCTCTTTGCAGCAAGCTTTCTGACGGGTGCTGTAGATACTGTGACAGTAGGAGGGGTGTTCTGTGTCTCAAATGAGCTGTGGATATTTGAGCTCTCTTATGACAGTCTTCCAGAGAGCGATAAGCTCCATTCCTTCGTACTTCCCATCTGTCCAGTGATTGGATTCCTTCTGCTATTTGCCTCATGGACTTAGGAAGGCAGGTCTTGTTCCAGAAGTTGAAACGATTAACTCAATGTATCTCATGAAGTTCCAAATGCAGTTCTTTTCACTGTGATCTTAACAGCTCAGTTTCTGCTGGGAAGCAGAGTTGGTTAAGTATTGCCATCCAAATGGGGAAATGAAATGATTACAACAGCTTTATTCTGTGGCTGGTGAGATGTCGCAATACTTCTTGCAGCACAGCTTTAAGGAAACCAGAGTGTGTTTGTTCTTGGAGAAGAGTTTTTGGCTTGCTTCATAGTACTACCTCTGTTACATGTGGGAAAGCCACTTACCTCTTTTTGAAGGGAAATAAGTGAGGGAAAGCCACTTTGTGAAATCTTCAAATAGAGGACTGCAAGAGAAGGATCTGAGCACTTTGCTGCAGACATAGCCCTGAACTATTATTCTTCTGTAACCTAGAAAAGGTGCTCTGCATCATAATTAGTCATTTAAAAAAGGTAAAGGGGGTGATTTTTTACTAAATCCCTTAGTCTTACTGTGCTATTAGTACCTTTGCTAGACTTTGAGCCTTAGTGAGTTAGGAAAGATCATCTTTGATAGGTGAGGAAACTGAGATCCAGAGAGGTAAAGTGACTGGATCAGGGTGATAAAGTGGCAGGGCCAGAAATAGAAATTACATTTTCATAGAGGCTGTCCAGAGCTCCTCCCACTTTTGGAATTCTAATCAAGGGGCCCAAGAACTGACCTCCTAGGGTCTACATTCTTGAAAATTTCAGTCAAAAATTTATGCATACGTGTTTATGAGTGTTTGTTTTGTGAAATTCACAAAAGAAGTTTGGAAAGTTGAAATTTGCTCTACTATGTGATGGTAATTTTCTAATATTTTGCTAAACTCTTTAGACTTAGGTGTTCTTAACTCATGCTTTAAAAATTTTTTTTTTTGTCATCTAGGTCTCTTATCATTTTTTCAATTAATATGAAATTGGAGTATAGTTATATACATTTTACATTTATTAAGTAAATGTTTATATTCCAGTCTTAACTAGGAAGGCTATTTTATTTAACTCCTTTTATACCTTTTCCAAAACAAATTTGTTGTTTTAATTCTTTGCTGTCTACCCTGTTTTGGGGGGGCGCGGGGGGGGGGGAATACAATGGGGGTGGGAAGAGAGGGCATTAATGTTGATTAGGATCCAAGTTTTTTTTTTGTTTGTCCAAGGCTTATTCTGATGATCCATTTTGATAAACCGAGTCACTTCTGTGTGAAAATTGGTTCTGCTGTTCTTGGAGATAGAAGGATTCTCTAAATAAAGACTTAATGTCTTTAGAGAGCTCTTGAAATTGATATTATACTAAATCTCACCAGACAATAGTAATTTTTCAGAATATTTTTGACAATGTTCCTTTTCTCTAACCCATTATTGTCACCTTTCACTTAGTTCTTTAACAGGGAAGGGAGAGATTTTATTGACTCTTTGTTCCTTTGCTGTAGCTTATCTTTGTATCTTATATTATGAATTTGGATGTGTTTGTGGTCTGAAAATTCGCCTTAAACAAGATGTTACCAATATTGACTGAGAAATCTTACCTTTAGAATAGTACCCAGAACACGTAGGCCTGCTTCTGATTTTAGGAAGATGTGCAGTTACCTCCCCCATTTTGAAGTGGAATTAGTTGAATGTCCCACCAAAGGTCCATTAATGATGGATAGAGTAGGGAGAAAATAAATTCTTAAGTCTAGAGGCTCTTAGTTTGGCAAATGCTAGGAAATGATGATATTAGATGCATGTGCACTGGAGTCTTCTAATAAGTGATGTTAGAGCCAGATGCTGATTTTCACCCATACCTGACAAATGAGAAATTTGTCACTCATTTGGGGGTGGGAGGGATCTGAGAATAACAAGCAATTTCATGGTAATGGCCATGTGTGCAAACTTATCAAACCTAAGTTTGCATTTGCCTGTGCTGTTTTTAGCTGTATTATTTTGGATGCATTAAGTAACTTTCTTCTCTAAACCTGAATTTCTTTATCTGATTTTAAAAAAGGATAAGATCTACCTCTTGAGTTGATAACCAAGTGCCTGGCATATGCATTGTGAGAAACCAGAGTTTATTTATCACACAGATGATGATTATTCCTTGGGGCAAATACAGGGACAATAAATATTTCAGCTTGAGGAGAGATGGCATAGAATGGTGGAATTGCTTAGGGATGAAGAATTTAATTGAGATCTGAGCATTCCTGCTTAGAAGCCTGTATCAATTGGAAAAAGTCACCTACCCACTCTGTGTCTCCATGTTTCTTGTCTCTTATGGATAAAACCTACTCTGCTTATGGCACCAGGGTGTTAGAGCCAAGGAGATTTGTGCAGATGCTATGTTAATAAGCTCTAAGATGCTCTATGCGCAAGTTCTTATATAGTCATAAAATCAGTAAAGTGAAAGTTTACTAATCAGTGAAACTCAAATTCCATTGATTGGTCTATTTAGAGTTTTCTGTCATATTTCTTGTTCTCTGTGAGTTAAAGTTGGTAGTAAGGCAGGGGAGTTTTGAATCCACGGCACACCACTGTGAAACTCTATGATCTTGGGTGATTCACTTAACCTCTCCAAGCCCCAGTGCCATTTTTGTAATAAGGGAAGAATTAGAGGACTATCTTCAGTGTGGGTTGCTTTGAGAAATAAATGAAAGAATACCTGTAGAGTACACAGCAGTGACTGACATAAGTGTTATCTCTTACTGCTCTTTCCTTAATTTTCCTTTCTTTCTAGGCCTGAATAAGTTTTTTATCCATTAAGGTAATTTTGCCAAAATCTTGAATTATTTTTAGGCCACATTTGAATGTCCTAATTTGATAAAAGTTTGAAATTAATCATTTGTGTAATAGATAACACTTAGAAAAAATTAGTTTGGCTCTCTGATACATGCTGTGATGTCCATGCCTCTGGCTTGATGGAACAGGGAACTCTGGATTGTTAAGAAGTCACTTATGGTGCCACCACCCTTACAGGAAGAATATTTCTGATAAGAATTTTAACTGTGGAGTGTTGACATAAAAGTGCTGAAATATTTTATTTGCCCAAAGAGTGAGTGTGAAAATATTTGTCCTCGTAACTCATTTTCAGTATCAGTTCAACATATCTTTATTTATTGAATGCCTACAATGCACTAGAAATCATGGTTGGTACATTACAGATAATATGTTTGAAATAGGCACTTTCTGTGTTTTACTGATGAAATATGGAGGCTCAGAGAACTGAAGTAACCAGCTCAAACCTTTATAGAAAAGTGGTAGAGCTATTGTTACACACACAACTATGGAAATCAGAGGCCCATATTCTTCTCTCTACAAATTTTTGACAGAAGGGAGAGACTTAGGAAGAGGCCACTGGCGTGCAGAATGAATAGCACTTAATTAGGAAAGGGTTGTAAGCTTTCCATTTAGTTCTAACCTCTACTTACTTTCCTAAAGAAAACAGAATCTTTAGTATAATAACCTTACATTCATATTAGCCATCATATGGGTTTGAAAGTATTGTTTGGTTTTTTTTGTTTGTTTTTTTTAAGATTTATTTTTATTATTTTTGATAGAAAGAGAGCGACAGAGACAGAGACAGAGTGAAGGAGGAGAGCCCAGAACAGTCTCCATTGTTGCACATCATTGGCTTTTCCACATGGTTTCATTCCACAGGTGGGCACGGGGCTGCACAGGGCAGGAACTGGGCCGGGGTCTTCACCCCTGTGAGAACTGAACTGGGGGCACTCCCCAGTTCAGCATACGGGTCCGTATGGGCCGGGGCCGGGATTCAATCCTTGGTCCCCGGGGCTGCAAAGTGAGCGCTTAACCCACTGAGCCATCCCGGCTTCCCTGAAAGTATTGTTGATTATACTCAAGCTGTCATTTTATATGTTGATTCTTATACCATCCTAATGAATGGGTAGGGTAGGAATTATTATACCTGTTTTATAATTGACAGAACTGAGACTAGAGAGGTAAAGTGAGTTGAGCAGAGTCACAAGGCTACAAAGTAGTAGAACCAGAGGCTCAGGCTCAAAGTCCAGTAATCTGTCTGGGTTAAGATGACACATGTACGTATGCAGAGGACAGAGCCAGCCTGGCATCTCACTCGCGGTGTATTGTCATAATAGGCAATATTGGCCCCTCTCAGATAGTTGTGTTTGTCATTTCTAGATAGTTGTGTGTGTCATTTCTCAAGTCCTCCTTTTGACACATTTGCACTTGAAACATGGGCTCAGGGTCAGATGGGAAAGTAACTACTCAGATATACATATTTCATAATGGAACCAAGTGCCATTGAGCAAGATGTTGTGTTAACACAGTGATTGCCTTTTTAGGGTCCTCTTCAAGTCCTTGACAAGTGGGTCCTCAACAGCCCATGTTGTACAAAACAAATTTAGAGCCTTTGCTTTTGCTTAGGTGGGAAAAGAATGAAATAAATGTACAAACTCACCTTCAAAATAAGAGCCAGAGAACAAGATTTTTTTTTTTCACCTTTACATTCATCTGAGCTAAGCCCCATTCCTCTGTTTGTCTGTCCACCCACCCCCACCCACTCTTCTACACACCCATCTTTTTTCTCACTGTGTGATCAGGTCTTTGTGTTTTGATAAAGATAGAGGCAAAACTGAGTGGAAACTGGAAGGGAGAGGGAACTAACATTTATTAAATATCAAATTCCTGCAACATTGGTGTTTTATTCACATGTGTTCCCATTTAAAACCTCTCAGCAAACATCTGAGGTGTAGTTAGTATAGTCAGTTAGTATAGTCAGTTTTCTTCCACAGTTGAGAAAATATACCCAGAGGGGTTAAATACCTTGCCTAAGGCCAGGTAATTAATAAGTTGCCATTATTCACTAGAGTGCTTTTATTTTTCTTTTTAACTTTTATTTTTAAGATTTATGTTTTATTGTTTTGGACAGAGAGAGAGAGAGAGAGACAGAGAGAAGGTGGAGGGCCCAGAGCAGTTTCCATAGTTGCATGTCATTAAGTTTTCGACATAGTTTCATTCCATAGGTGGGTGCTGTGCAGGGCAGGGACTGGCCAGGGGCCTCCCTCATGGGAGGCATGCCCTGGTGAGAACTGAACTGGAGGCACACCCCAGTTCAGCATTTGGGCCTGCACGGGCTGGGGGCCCGATTTGATCCTTGGACCCTGGGGCTGCAAGATGAACGCTCAACCTGCTGAGCCATCCTGGCATCCCCTTTTTAAAAATTTTGCTAGTAGCATTGTAGTGGGCCACATATGATAACATTTTCAGGCTTTTAACCACACTAATTGGATTATGATGATTCATAGATATGGTTTCATAATTGTTTTTTTTTTTCCTAATGAAAATTTATTTTAGTGCGAGAAAAAAAATGATTGTAAAGTCTTTATTCTTTTTTGTAAGTTGTTAACTGAAGCATTTTTTTTAAATGTTGCCATTTTTTGTCTTTTTAAAATTTTTTATTTTATTTACTTTTTAGTCATTCAACTATAGTCATTTCAGGATTGCCCTACCTGGCAGCATGCAGGAAAATTAAAAATATATTTTCTGAGGATAATATTTGTGTTGTTATAACAGTAATACAATAACAACACCATTCATTGAGTTTGTGCTGGGCAGTTTGCATACATTTTGTGTATATTTTATTCTCTCCCCAGCCCTTTGGGGGTGGGCATATTATTTATTCTCTCTTCATTAGGGAACTGCCATAGTTGATAAGTAAGGGAGCAGCAGTAATTCAAACCCGGTTGTAACTCTGAAACCCATGAACTTGTACACTGCCTGGGACTTTCTACGAACATGGATTGCTGTTTGAAGTTGATTGAATGACAAAGCCATCCCATATGTCTTGTGTTTCCTTCTGTTCAATTCTTTTTCCTCCCTGCTATATGCAGGCAAATGGCCCCAGCTTATGAACATTTAGGCCTCAGAGTTTTTCTTCAGAGAGTTGTAAAATTACACAGCTTAGCCCATGGTAACAAATTATCTGTGATACCAGCATGTGATTTTGAAAGTATTTCTGACTTTACTCTAGACCTCAATGAAAGAAAACATGAACCTGGAGTATAGGACTTGACAGGTATATGTGAGCAAACGAAGAATCAGTTGCCACCTTCCACCCTCTAAAAGCACACACCTATAGTAACCATTGCACATTTTGTTTGATCTATTTTGAAGTTTCCTTAAGGGTATACCAATAGGGAGAATGACTTGAAAATTTTACCTGCATCTGTTACTAATAGTAATGAAAATGATTCTTAAGCAATGGGGAAAATATAGGCTCGTCAAATAAACATTTGGGCTAAAATCAGTATTTGACCACAGCTAAGTATCACCATCATAGAACAAAGTTGTGTGACCCAGAATAAATAAGATACAGTATAAAATAGAACTAATTCTATATGTTTATGAAAATTTAATAGTTCTGGTTTAGAAGTTGGAGTTGTAATGGAAGAACAGTAATTTGTCAGCATAACCAACCAGCTTCTAGATTGCTCTTGAATCATTAAACAGCATACTCACTCTAGGTTAGCATATCAGTAGTATCTCTAACTAGTTGAAAATTATAAATCAGAGAAGTATTTCAAGAACATGTTTTCTAGGAGGTATTTTGTGCTTAGCATCTTTGGTTTAGCGAGTCTCAAAATGCTTTAGCTGCTGCAATTGCTTAGCATAATAAAACCATAACTTTGACAAGGTTTTGTTAAAATGTTTAGCGCTCATATACATAAATACATATAAGGAGTTGTGTTCTTAACTAATGTCTGTTCTTTTGACATTTGATTAGCAAAAACAAAATACATTTATAGTACCTCTTTTTCTAAAACATTTTGTACATTTTGTATATTTTGTACATCTGGATAGAGAATGACTTATCATAGTTACATATGATTTTGACCACGTTTTTGTAAAATTTGGAGGTGGCAATATTGCCTTTCTACTTTTAATTTTTTCTTGTAAGATGTGAAAAATTTGCAAATAGAACATTTTTCTTAAAAAGCACATGGCCTAAATAGAATGAGATACATAGTTATAAAAAATGTTTCTATTTAATGTTTATGTAATGTGATAAATAATAGTTTAAAAGTTAATAAAAATTACTTTTTATATAACCTAACATCTGGAATTTTTCATTTTACCATCTTAAGTTTTTTTAAACATTTCCTGGCACAAAAAAGATAAAATGTTCTTCTGAAAGTTATTTAGCCAATGAAATCTCATTATTCACATAAACTGTCAATCTATTTCTCTATCAACTTAACAATTTGAAAACTCTTACATTTGTGAATAGCTTTAACTGGTTTCATAATCCCTGGTTATTATAGAAGTTTACTCTTATGGCAAATACACATTTATGCTTTAACTGGCCAGTTGAATTTTTGCATAAAAAGCATATAAGTAGATTTGACTTCAAATTACGTTTATAGTACACTCCTTTTCATAACAATTTTTCTGTGTTGGTGATACTGCTTCACTGATGTGATGGTACCTCTGCAGTCACTTGATAATTGATCACATACGTGTTCAGTAGGCATTTAAACATTTGGCCTTAAGAAGGACAAAGCTGAACTTGAGTGCTCCCTATTTATCACCTGTGGGCCTCAGTTTACGCATCTATAAAATGGGAAATGATAGCATGAATCTGTGTACCTCAGAGGTCCATTAGGATTTAATGAGAATGTGTTCATTCAGTTCTTAGAAATTTAGTATGTCCCTTTATTTAGAGAGGTAGGAAAGAAGATTCACTGGAAATAGGATGCTCACTCAGCTGTATATGCGTGTGATATGTCTGCAGCAGTGTCCATTTCCTGACATATTTTCTCTTGTTCCTCACCTCACAACTGTAACACTGTCCCTGAAAACAGCAGAAAATTAGAACCTCATTTTCCTCTTGGATTTTTGGGGAGTAAATAGTGGTAGGGTAATGTATTTGCCTGACAATTTACCCCATAAGCGAGATTCCTGTGCCTCCTTTTAAATGTCTAATACTCAGAAACTGCCCTCTTTTTGTTAATTAGGATTACACCAGCCCTATAATATACTATATATTGTCACAATCTGTGGAGTGCTTTGGGAGGGCCTAACACCATGCTAACACTTTATATTCATGTTTATTTGATCTGACAACAAACCTTGTATTCCCACTTTACAGGTGAGGAAATTGAGCTGCAGAGAAATGCAGCTGGCCCAAGATCAAGCATGTTACTAATGTCAGAGTAAAGAATCAAACCAAGTCTGTTGAACCTTCCAGCTCATATTCTAATAAAAATTGTAATTACTTAACAGCATAGAATTCATAACAAATCACTGATACACAGTAGTTGCTCAAATTACATGTCCTCTTTCTTTTAAAAGCTCCTAAACTAGTTGTTAAGGGCAAAGTGTCAGTACTATGTTCCCCCTGACCCCACCCCATCACCAAAAAGAGGGAGAGAGAAACTGAGAAGAATAATCAATGCTAACATTTCTAGTGAAGTTGCATGCGCACAAATTCATAACTAGTGTAGCAATGAGTTCACTGCAAAACACCCAAGACAGTAAGTATCCTCTCCTGTTCATTTTGAGGTGAATCAGTGGTTCTCTTTGCTTCCTCCCCATTTTGGCATTTGGACTCCTCTGCTCCATTGCAGTGGAGTTGTGGTTGAGTTTGTAAGACTCCTTGGGGCTTGGCACTGTTATGGTGATGTGGTTTCATGGAAGATATTTCAGTGGCCTTCAAATAAGGAACTAGGTGCTGCAGTTCCTGTCAGAAGGGCAGGGCACTCAGCAAAACACGCCTTTGAGGAGGACCACTCTGGCACTTTTCTCTGCTTTTTACGTTGTAGTCTGAAGCCTGGACCCAAGTAGGATGGGCTTGCAATATTCGTGGTGCATGGGCAGCCATAAGTGAGTATCAACTTCCAGCCTGATACATTGTTGACTTCCATTGTTTATTCCCTAGCATTTGATCTGGCTTTTTGCTATACTTCAACAAGATTTATCTTTGAACTTCTTTAATACCTCTATTAATAAGCTTTTTTAATACTTTTTTTAATACCTTATTTAATACTTCTTTAGTGCCTTTTAAAATGTGATCTAAAGTAACACTTGGTTGGTTTACCTAAACTTTGTTCTCCATCTATATGCAGAACATTGGCCTTGTCACTTAGAAGATTAAAAAATGATACTTAGGATGAGAGTGTGCTGAAAAACTGGATACTGCTTTATAGTGCGTTATTTTTGTTATGTACTGTGACTAATTTCCAGTGTTTCACATTTCTTTCAGGGACATGATGTCAGTAAAATACAGATGCTCTTTGTGACATGACTGTTAAAGTAGTATTTGGATGTTGTTGGTTTTATAAAAAATAATAATAGTAATAATAATAACAAATAGCAGTTGGGACTGTACTTTTAAAATACTTACTCTTGAGTATTAATGAGTTTTCAGCTTTACTTAGGCCTCAAGAGAAAAAGAAACTTTGTCCAGGGGATCTGTAGCTGGTACCATATTTCATGTTCCCATTTGTGTTATTACTTTTCTTTCTCCTGCCACTTGCCCTATCTTTCCAAAGTCTGTAGACATTAAGGATGTAAAAATGTGGTTCCTGGCAATTGGACGGATTCTGTTGTGACCCATTGCTGCTCAGAATGAGTCAGGCTCTGGATTAGGGCTGATCTGCCAATTTTATACCTGTTGAATCTAATAAAAACTTCTTCCAGTAATTCATTTTTAGAGTTCTGCATCTGTGATTAATTGGAAATTAAAAAGAAATCTGGTCCTTCATAAATAGTTTGAGAAGCTCTCTGACCCACTTAATCTACTTAGTGTACAGTGCTATAATCAGGGAGAGTAGATCAATGTTCTGTTCCAGCAGAAGTAGCAAATTAGAGTAGAAAGACCTGAAAAAACTACTTCTAGTCTGTGAAAGAGACATTGTTTCCTTACTTTGACCTATTTTATTTGTCTAACTGCTTCTAAGTAAGATTAATCCATTTCAGCAATTGAATTGTAAATGCTGACTTAGGGCAAAATGGTTACATATAAAAATACACCAGATCAATAGAAGTTTGCACTTGTTAAGTATGGGTTCTTTTCTTAAATTTTAATGGCAATAATATGCTATAAAGTCAGGTGAACTTTATCCCTAAAGATAAGAAGTCTTCAACCCAGGCTAATGAGCAAAAATTAATTTTCCTGAACTGGAGAATCTGGTTTTTGGAGTGATGACTTCATTGTGATTGCAGTCACTGGTTTCTAGACGTAGAATATGGAATTTTCTATGCAATTATGGAATCTCACCATTGAAAGCTTATTAATCAAATGATTTTAATGGTCACAGTTACACTGCAGTTACAGATTCATATTTAGCTCTTAGCCTTCTTATCGTATTGAGTTTCAAATACTTTTCAGAAATAAGACTAGAAGAAATGAATGCATGTTCCTATACCCCTTTTGCGATTAGATTACATAACTTGGTAAACAAATGGGGTTGCTACTTGATTTTTGTGTGTGTGTTTGCTCCATGAAAATGCTAAAGAAACTTAACATTTCAAAGACATGTTATCTCTATTCTAGTGATTGGATGTTGGACTTCTCTTCCTGATCTATTTCCTGTCATCAGTTTGAAATTACTTTATTCACTTCTCGTATTTTCCCCAAGTTTAAGATTATTTTGTAAGCATTTTTGTCTCTTTACTTAACCTAGAATTTGATTTTAGTCAGCAGTGCTCATGTTCTGCTTTTCAAAATAATTCTCACCTGCCTGCGTTTTCACTCTCATTAAGCAGCATCAAGCATTTTGCATTCAGAGGACAATAAGTAGTCATGCAGCCAGTAATTGTCATGGAATAGGCAGAAAATCATAAGTTCTGTGAGCCTTCATCATAGCCTTATAGAATTGTAAATCCAAGTAGTACTTACATAGAACTCTCCATCTTGTCACATCTGGTTTGTTTCTTAGCTGAGGAGCTGTGTGAAGTGCCTTGTGCTGGTCTGGGTATGAATTAAATGTAACTGTCAGAGCTCAACTCATACTTCTGTGTCATGGTTTATTTCTCCGTGTTCCCTTGAAAGTAACTCTTGCTGACACCTGCACTATGCTGACTCTCTCCTCTGACTTAAACCAGAAGCAAGAAGAATAACAAGGAGAGAGAATTAGTATTTACTTTTTAACAAGTTATATATAACAGTATTCATAATGCCACCACCATGAGACAGGTTTATTTCATTATCAGATACTACCTCCCACATCGCATGGAGTTTTTTGAACAGTTGCAGCTGAAATTCTATTTTGTGTCTTAATATTTTTACTTTATTATACTCCTATCTATTTCTGTGGTCTTTATAATTATTTTCGAGGCCCTCTAAGATGTGAAAAAGAAGAAAGAGCCAGAGAAAACGCTGGGTGAATAGGATGGTTCTCTGAATGTCAAGTGAGAATAACTTTCATGAAGAAGAATATGGTCATCATTTTAAAATTCTACAAAACTCAAAGATGACAGGAATAAAGAAAGGCCACTGGATTTGGGAATCTTCTTGTCAATGGAGACCTGTGCCAAGGAAGCTTTCATAGTAGTGGGAGTGAGTAGGAGCCACATTTAGAGGGATGGGAACAGACAGAAGTGGTTGAGTGTGCTTATAGCAGTTCAATCTCAGCACTACTGACAGTTTGGGCCTGATGACTCTGTTGTAGCAAGCTGTCTTATGCATTGTAGGACACCCCACCCCCAAGTGTGACAGTCAGAAATGTCTCCAGACATTGTCAGATGCCCCTGGGGGGCCAGATTTCACGCTGAGAGCTGCTGGTCTGTGGGATCAAGGATTGCTGCTGCCGCCTCTTCCATCCAGCACTGGGATCTCTCAATGCTGCCCATCTGCTGCTGAGGTTTTGTTCTTGTGGGTGGAAGGGGAAGGAGCTAATCCGGAAGCAGGTGGAAAACTACAGGCATCCAGGGGATGACTACTGAATCAGGAACCTAAGGCAGTCACAAGGAAGCAGAGCAGACCCACTGTTTAGAAGAGGTGTCCTATACATTGGAAGGGATGACAGGAGGAATTATTAGTGTATGAAGATTGTTTTAACTCATGATTGATGGCTTCCAGCTTCTCCCTAGAAGGGGTCACCTGAGAATGAAGCAGACAGGGTTAAAGTTGGGCCTTTGAGGAAATTCTAGTAAGTTTCATTAACCCCTGTTGGGATGCACTAACTTAACACACAATTGAGTACAAACTGAGTGGCAAAGAGGCCTGGCCGAATAACGACTTTAAACAAATTATTAAAAACATTACCGTAACTAAAATCTTGAGGTAGAGGAATACCTATAACTAACTACCCTAACACTATTTTTATTTGTTCATTTTGTTTTCTAGACTTGCCTACATATTTTGCGCTTTTAATTTTGTTTATTTCATTGAATAGTGTACATTTTGATGTTATTGAACTGTTACATAATAGTCTGTAGATCTGTTCTTTAATTTAAACAACAACCCTGTAATTACTGGCTTGATTATGTTGTTTGTAATTTTTCATACTATTATACTTAAAGTTGTAGTAAACATTCTTTTTTTTAATTGTTAAATTTATTAGGGTTACATTGGTTAGTAAAAATTACATAGGTTGCAGGTATGCAACTCTTTATACTCTTTTTGTTGTTGTTGTTAAACATTCTTATACATAGAGTTTTGCCAGGTTTTATTAGTAGACCCAGGACAGGTTTTATCCAGTGCTGAACACAGAGGAGAAAAAGTATTGGCTTAGATGTCATTTTAGTGAGACCTTCCCTGAGCCATTACATTTAAAATTGCAACCCTCATATATATTTTTTGGTTTTTTTCATAGCTCTTGCTATTTTCCAAAATACTAGGTGTTTCTTTAACCTGCATACTCTTGTCTCCCTTGCTAAGTATATAAGCTCTGGCCAGATAAGTGTGTTGGTTTGTATCACCAGCACCTAGAATAAATAGTACCTAGCACATAAATACTTGCTGAATGGTGAGGTTTACCCAGACCTGCAGGCAAGATGGGTTTAGAAGAGTGTCAGTGGCAACAGATACTCATTGTGGAAGTCAGTGAGAGAATAATTTAAGGGACTAATCTTGGTATCTAGACAGGCTAGAAGCAACAAAAATCCATGGAACAATGAATTGGAAGACTGAAGGGTTAACACTTGGAGGTATGACGACAAAAGCACATTCTTCTGGAGGGTTAGCTTGGGAGATGCAAATGGTATATAGGTTGTGGTTATCGAAGGCAATGTCCCAAGGTTTGTATATTAGAAAGGAAAATGTTTGAGAATAGTGGCAAGGTTGGCAGAAAACTCCATTTTGCTGGGAATGGACATTATCACTTTGTAATTATTTTTGCCTTGATAAACAGCCCCATCTTAGCTTGTTGTATTTGGTGCACACTAAATGGTGGTATATACATCCAGTTTTGCTTTCAAAGGCCTTTTCATATTGGAATATGGCCATGCGTGGTCATCTAAGTAAGCAAATATGCCAGTAATGCCCATCAGACAAGTAATTAAGCAGAGTTAGTGATACAATGTCAATCCAAGCTTCAAAGCTAAATTTACATAGAAGTTGCCTCTCCAAAATATGGTGTATAGCTGATTGACTTCTTTTTAAATATTTATTTTATTGATTTTTGACAGAGAGAAACAGAGACAGAGAGAGACAGAGAGAAGGGGGAGGGTCCAGAGCAGTCTCCATAGTTGACATTAGTTTTCCATATAGTTTCACTCCACAGGTGGGCACAGGGCTGCGCAGGGCAGGAACTGGGCTGGGAGCCTCCCACAATAGGTCCCGGCAAGAACTGAACAGGGGGCACACCCAAGTTCAGCATGTGGGTCCGCGGGCGCGTGGGCCGGGGCCGGGGCCAGGATTCGATCCTTGGTCCCCAGGGCTTCAAAGCGAGCACTTAACCCGCTGAGCCGTCCTAGCTTTCCCTGATTGACTTCTTAATTGAGTCATTCAGTTGATCTTTTAAGAGACTATGTTATAAGTACTTTATTTGAGGTCACTTTACTCAGAATAGAGCAGCTTGGTAAAACATAAAACATCTGGCGTAGCATATATGCCAAATTTATTTTAAGCAGCTATTGGGGAGTCATCCTTGACTATGAAAAACTACAGTAGTTTTCTTTTGGAGCATCCTGAATTCTTACCCTCAGCCAGTATATGTTTCTCCAGTTTGTTAAAAGTTTTCCACCGCAGCATATTTTTAGCTTTTAAATTGCACGTATTCCCTGGTGAGTTGCTAATGACAGACAGGTATGATTCAGTAGACAAAATACTGGAAAGGAGTTGAAGTAGTGTTTCTCAAATTTATCAGTGGGTAACACGTCTATTATTTCTTAGTTCTTTAGTTTCTCTATTTTCAAACACGATGATCTCAAACATAATGTCCTTCCACCTTCCAGAATCCCTTTGATAATTTACTGGTTTATTAGAGAGAACCACATAAAGAAAATTCCTGTTTTGAGGTCTATTCCAGAAATGGTTTTTTATACTCCCATGCCTTTGTCGGCTTTATTTGTTTATACGGTATGTTTGTAATGATGTAAGAAATGTTCAGACCTTTAGAGAATTTTTATGAGCCAAACAGATGATAATTTCCAGGTAGCAAAAATCTCAATGGATTGAGAAAATGCTCTGGAGAACGACAGTTTTGTAGCTTATTTTACACATTAAAATCAAAGGAACATTGCATGACATCCATTGGTAGTAGATTAAGGGGGTGATAGAAAGCTAAGTGGGGGAAATCTTCGGGATTGGATTAAAAGCAAAATGGAGAGACATATACCTCTTTTACATTGATGGGTGTAGCATAGTTAACATTTACAGCACATGGAGATGGTATTTGGGGAGCAAGATAACAACGGGGTGGGGGTTCTGTGGTCTTGTGCTAGATGTTGTACTCTAAGGGGTTCAGAAAAGGGAATACTCTGACATTCCAAATATATGTTATCTTAGATGTAAAAAGACAATACCTAGATAGTCTTACTTAAGGTAAAGATTGACCTTTGTCAAGGAAACTATAGGTTCAGGACGTGAGTAACCACTATGACTCGCTTTCAGTTAGGAATTTTTGTGTTCCAACCATCCTGTGTGGTCACTTTTGGTCTCTGACATTTTGAGGCCCACCACGCAAGCCTCCCTTGAGCTTGTCAGGTTTAGTATGTGGCCTCTTTTTTGTCCACAGTAGTGCTGAGTAAAGTTCTGGATTTTAAATATAAAAAATTTTGAATTGACTTTCTTGGAACCAAGTACTTCATTCAAAATAGAATTTGATCATTATTACTGACAAGTATAACACAATAGGGCATTGTAGTAGTTTTTCACTGTATAATTGACTTTGAGAATTTTGAGGGTGCTTCCTCCACCTCCTGTTAACAGCAATGGGAGTGCTCTTGCCTTGTATGAGTTGTAGTAAGTGGCTCTTCCCTTCCTAGTGTAATGGGCTGCAGTTAATATTAGCATATGGTATAACCCATTTTAAGAGAAATACTTAGTAAGCCTTGCTTCTGTAGATCACCAGGCTGGAGCCATCCTCTTTACATTTCCTCATTATTGGGTTGTTAGCATAGCACTATTTTAAGACCCCAGACTTCTCTCTTTCTCAATCAAAAGTACATCCTTAGGAGAAACCTGCAGTTTTCATTTAACCTATTTTTGACCTCTTGTGAGTAGGATGGAACAGTTAGTTATATGCCTGAATCATTGGGGAGTGGTCTAAATCAGTCTGCTGCAGAACCTCAAAGAGCAATCAGTTTCTCAATTTCACATCAGCCCTACAGGGTTAAACCTATGCCCGGGAGGCAGGGATTATCTGTATATTAACAAGAGGTTGCTTGCTTATAGGGAGAATGCTGGAGAGCCAGACTCCTGGAGCAGTTTGTCCTATGAAATACCGTATGGAGACTGTTCTGTGAGGCACCATCGAAAGCTGGATGTCTATACATTAACCTCTGAGTCCCAGTCACATGACGGACCCCCATTTCCTGGAGACAATTGCACTGGACATATTTTTAAACTTATGAATATCCAACAGCAGCTAATGGTAAGGAAGTTCTATTTTCAGGCTTTTGTGTCCTTATGCCTTCCCCCAATGAACCTTGATATAATTAAAATATAAAAATGCTTCCCTGAAAGATTGTGGGATCTGTAAACAAAGCAGTTTTAACAGTATTTGATGTTACCACTTAAAGATACAGAACTTCACAACACTGGGGTGGTAGCATCAGGAGACTGAATTTTCCATTGGTTTTATTGCCAGGTTTTTGAAATAATGAAAGGAACACAGATACATTGCAGATATAGTAATATCCAACAGCCAGAACTACATTTTCCTGGCAAGAAAGGAAATAGTCTGTTTAACTTTGTGCATTTGTTGGTTTAACTTTATAAAACTAAATGAGCAATGTAGCTTCTGAAATTAGTGCTCTAAAGAACAAGAACCAAATTTTACTCAGAAAAAAAGCCTTTTCACAACTATTTCAATGAGTGATGATAGTGCTACTATATTTAAATCAATAGTTGCATGGTAAAATGATCACTCAAAAAAATAAAGATTTTATAATCCACTCAAGTTGTTGCCAGACATAAAAGCATTACAGACTCCCTGGTAGCATTGATTATGGATGATATAAATGTCATCCTGATACATCTCTTGGCCATAACATCTGAAAAGCTAGTTCATTTTCCACCTCGTTTATTTCAGAGCTGATTTGATTTGGAAAAAGGTTGACAGTAATTTCATTTAAGGCCATCTAGGGTCATCTGAATTCCAGAGGCTTCTTTGAGAACAGGCATTATTTTTGAAACCTGAAGGCCTAGACACCTCACAATAGGGTTGTATGAAGAGCTGGTAAACATGCCTGTTCAAATTATGTTTGTTCCAGAACAGGTGTCATTTTATTTCCCTCTTGAGTGGATTGCTAGGAAGTCAGATTTGCCCTTTAGAGCTCTTCTTCTTAGGTAAATGATAGTCCAGTTGCAGCCAAAGTTGACAGGAAACCATGAAAAATTTAAAACTGCAAAAGGATGCATATGCTAGGAACATCTAAAACTTTTCTAACATTACCACTTGTTTGTCAAAATGTCTTTTATGTAATGTTGACCCTTCATTAAATTTAATGACCTGCTTTTATAAGTTTTAGGCCACTGTTATACTCTCAACAGGAATGGAAGCAAACTAATTTTGCATACTGTAAGCATCATGGCCCAGAAGCTTTTAGTTAAAATCCATTTTTCTTATACTCTCTTATTGGAAGGATTTTAATGAGCATAACACATTTTATACTTATAAGTGTAAACTTTTATAATATACCCAGTGAGAGAGCAAGACTAGTCTGCTGAGGAAGTTCTACTATAAGTACTCAGTGTATTTACTGAGCAAGTAAATAAATGAGGCGATAGTGGACAGTAGATATGCTTGAGATTATTAGAATAGATCAGATGACTGAAGAACAAACCAGATGCTTTAAAAATAGTTTTTAAGAACTGAATAAATAGTATTATTATAAGAATTATTGCAATTTCAATATGAAGGCAAACTCCCCCTAAAGATCAACTGTATTTCTTTTTCTCCATTTTTCCTAAGACTTGTTTACATGTTTGTGTGATTTTAACCTTAAATTATGTGTAATTATAACCTTAAATTAACAGAAGATTTTATTTTTTCTCCATTGTAATTTTTTTTTTCTGATTTCATTTTGGTCTTCATAGTTAACATTTATATTAACAGCATAGCATTTTCCATCAGGTTGATTGACCATGAATATTTTAAGCATTACCATGTAGATGGTTGTATCTTTACATGTAATAGAAATACTTAAAAGTTGCAAAAATCATTTTTTTTTTAAAGATTTATTTTTATTGTTTTTGACAGGGAGAGAGAGAGAAAGAGACAGAGACAGAGAGAAGGGGGAGGGCCCAGGACAGTCTCCATAGTTGCACTTCATTGGTTTTTCCACATAGTTTTATTCCATAGGTGGGCACGGGGCTGCACAGGCCAGGAACTGGGTCGGGGTCTCACCCCAGTGAGAACCGAACTGGGGGCACTCCCCAGTTCAGCATATGGGTCCTCATGGGCCGGGGCCGGGATTCGATCCTCGGTCCCCGAGGCTGCAAAGTGAGCGCTTTACCCACTGGGCCATCCTGGCTTCCCCAACAAAAATCATTTTTGAAATGACCTAAAATATCTTCAAATCACAGTATCGTCTGACAATAATAAAAAATTAGGTATTATTAGTTTGATGTTCTTATTTATTTAATATTTAGTATTCAACAACAAAGGAACTGCTTTTATCAAAAAGTAAAAGAATATCTAACATGCTACTGTTCTTGAAATTATGAGCCCATAACTAAACTTGCTTAGCAAGGTTGAATGAAGCGTATTTTGGGGATTAAGAGACAGTATATAACTCTTCAGTAAGAATTTAGGGGGCACGGAGCTTCTCCCTGTGCCTATGATCAAAGAAGATTTACCCAGCTGGTTAGGATTTGGTTTCACTTATATGAGGCAGGATGGAAGCAGCCTCTGCCCCTCTGAAGACCCTATAAAAATATCTTTCTCAGCTGCTCATTTGAAGATAGCCACCGTAATTTTTTAAAATAAGGTTTTTGAGGCTGTTTTAAGCTGTTTTCTAAAATAGGTTCATCATATAGAAAATAGTCATCTTGTGTATTCTTGACTGTTTTTATCATTCTTATGACTATGCAGCTATAGGAAAGGAAAGTGATATCAGGAACAAGAGAAAATTTATTTGTATTTACTTAGATCAGCTTATCATGTGACCTTAGAAGGACTGGAATGGCAATGAGTTCTCTCCAACAGGATTTTTGCTTATAGGGGTCAGTGACATCTTTTCCCGTGAACAATTTTGAGAACATTTCTTTCCTTTCCTCCTAGAAAACAAACCTCAAGCAGATGGAGAGTCTAGTGCCTTTAATGGTGACAGCACAAGATCCTCCGGGTCTGCCCACTGCCCAAGACTCAGATGGCCAGCTTCTTCCCTGCGTGTCAGTGCCCACAGAGAGCCAGCAGCTTTCTTCTCCTGCTGCAGGTATCGAGAGCTCTCCCTGCTGCCCAGGGAGTACCGCTGGACAGATGGAAAGTTTCTCTGATTTGTCCAGTGTGAGTAAGGAAGAGAATAAAGACTGTTCCTGTAGGAATAAAAATAAAGGTGTGGAGAACAAAGTGGAAGAAATGAAGCCAACACTTACTGTGGACTCTGGACCTGTGTCTGATTCCAACAGCTGCTTTCAGAGCATGTCTGATTGTGGAGGAAAGGGCACAGAAGGCCTTCCCTTCTATGGACTTGGAAATGAAGAAACTGGAGCGAAATCTACAGCAGGGGCCACAGGCCAGGAGTCTCCAAGCAGTACAGACAGTGTCCTGCTGGGAGTTGTGGTCATGGACCCAGGCACAGCCCCACGTTTCTCTGGAGGTGAAATCGTAGTCAGTTCACCAGCAGACACCAGTGTCCCAGAGGCTGCAGGGGAAGCAGAACATGGTCTCATGAACCCAGATGCCTCCACCCATGAGATTGTGCCTGAAGTAGAGGAAAGTGCAAAGGAGAGACTTGAGGACGCTCAGATCAGCGCAGCTGGAGCCTCTGATGTAAAAGGCACAAGTAAGCCTATGGGCACAGCCAGTGTTCTAAACTGTGTCTCTGTCACAAGTTCCCTAGCTGGTGACAAACCTGCTGAGTCTTTACTTAGATTTATTAATGGAGAAACCTCCACTGAAAAAACTGTAGAAACTGAAACTTTGAGAAGTTATGAAGAGAGTGCGGGTGCTCTAGACCAGGCCCCTCTACTCATTCCAGCTCCTGCAAAAGACAAGATTTTGGATGGCTTTGAACCTGCCCCTTCCTTCGCAAACACATGTGAGGCAGTGCCACCCTCTGATTTAACCTTTTCCAGTACACAACAAGATGCTGTGCCAAGTCAGAAATTGGAAACGATTTCATCTCACATTCAGAGCTCACACAGC
Organism: Craseonycteris thonglongyai; assembly: GCA_004027555.1. NCBI lineage: Eukaryota > Metazoa > Chordata > Mammalia > Chiroptera > Craseonycteridae > Craseonycteris > Craseonycteris thonglongyai. Next base: position 14,340 of record PVKE010010703.1, on the reverse strand, counting down.
AAATCACCCATCTGTCCTACAACTGGGGACCACAAACTTTGTGCTGACTCTGCAGGCCGACAGAACACAGTGACTTCTAGTGGTGCATTGGCTGCAAAGCATCATGGTGACATAGTTGCCCTGCCTGGAAGCACCACCACAGGGCTGCCTGACACACAGCACCCGCCCACTGCCGTCTGCTCTGAAGGCCCACAGGCTGACACAGCCACCCCTAACCCTGTGGGACACACCCAGGAAGACGTGGGGCTTTGTCCTCTCAAAATTATGGATAGAGAGGGCCAAGGAAGAGATTTGAAATTAGAAACATCTTTAACTAATAGGCTTGAGGTAGCTTCATGTCCACACTCCATTGTCCCCAAAGCTGAGAAAGAACCAGGACCAGACCAGGTAGTGACATCAGGCAGGACTTTTTCGCTGGCAGGCAGTCCCAGCAGTGAATCAGTAACCAAAGATGACACACTTCCTCTTGTCCCCTCCCAGAAAGAAAAGGGAACAGCAGCTCCTGAAACACATGCTGCTATAGATGGTGGAGATGGCCGAGATTGGGACGATCCAGATAAGTGTCCACTAGGAGACACCTCCTCCACTTCCCTGGATCTTCAGCGTGGCATGGGGAACACCAGCACCATCGGGTTTGGTGGGGAGCAGGGGGATCCCTGCCTCTCAGCAGCCACCGAAGCCCTGAATGTCAAGGGGGGCACTGACTCCTCCCTGCCGCATGCGGGTAAGGCCCCTTTGGCTTCTGATTCCAGTTTGACTGAAGAAGGAAAAAATCGGATAGTTCTAGAAAGCTCTGTAGCTCAGGGACAGAATGGCAAAGTTGAAGCAGTAATTTGTTCCTCTGTTAAGGAAGACCCCCTTTCTTCAGGAACGTTGGAGGGGGAGCAGAGAAGAACCCCTCCTGGACAGGAGGCACCAGGAGTCCTTGGAAAGGCCAGCTCAGCTGCCTGTGCCGGGGACAAAGTGCTTGAATGCGGCACCTCACGGGGCACACCCTCAGCCTGTCTGAACGCAGGCACTGAACATAACAAGGAAGTGGCCCCAACAGTCTCGCTTCTGACTGGAGGTGGGGCTGCACACAGCTCAGTGCCACCTGGCGCAAGCGTGGCTACAGACGCAAGCCAGGAAGCCCCGGGTGCAGGGCCCAGCAGCTCACCTCTGCTGCCAGGTCTGCTGCCTAGCCGGCCTGAGGCTCCTAACTGCAATGGATCTCTTGTTCTGGATGTTGGAGTGAAAAACTCTCAGTCCCAGGGGAAGAGCACTGCTTGTGAGGTGAGTGGAGATGTGCCGGTGGATGTCCCAGTGCTTAATGCTTCCCAAGGAACTGCAGGGGCCAGAAGAGAGCATTTTTCACACAGCACTCAAGACCTCCCGACTCTAGACGTCCTGTTGAGCCAGGAGAGGAATATGATCCTGAGTTTGCCAGCAGCTGTACCAAACAAAGGCATGACTGACCTCCAGGGTGCTGTACCCCCGGAGATAGTGCCTCTTAGTTGGGAGAAAGAGAAGCTGGCGGGAACTGAGTGCAGCTGTGACATGGGTGACTGTGAGGAGGCACAAATGGATGATGACGCACGTCACATCTCACTGCAGACTGTTGCCAGAGAGCTCCCTGTAGAGACGGGGTTGTCCCCCAGTGATGACAAGACCCTGAGCACGAACCAGGGTGGTCCCCCTCCGCCTAGCACTGTGTCTGCCGAAGCTGGGCATCTGTTGAAGAGAGCAGACAGGATCGAGGAGGCCGCGAGTCGCATAGTGGATGCTGTCATTGAACGAGTCAAGGCCTCAGGAGCCCTGTTCACAGAAGGGGAAATCAGTCACATGTCACTGTCCAGTCGTTCAGAATCGGGCCAGCTGGAGAGTGCTTCTTCGGGAAAAGAGATCGCCTTCCTGTATGGGGAGACCCCACAAATGGGCAGCGTTGGTGAAGAAGCCCCTGGGAACCTTGCGGGATGTTCTGCTGGAAGGGAGGAGCCAGAGCTTTTTCAGCCTGTCCAAGGACCAGAGCTGGCAACAGGTGAGCAAACAGAATGCAGATTTAACAATTTGAGGGACAAAGTCCCTTAAGAGTCTTTGTGGTATGCTGGTAGAAATATAGGTGTCTGTTGTTTAGAAGTCTTGTGTGCATTGGGTAGTTGCCAAGTTAATCGTCACCACCATCAGCAGAGGCACATTACCTCAGGGTTGATTGGATTCTGTAGATTTCTGGCGTGATTGCTTAAGCCTGTAAATGCCCTGTCTGTCACATAGGAGCAGTTGTAACTCTCCTAACTGGAACACAGTGCCTACTAGATCACTGGGTCTCTAAAATGGGAAAAGCATTTAGCAGATGTTTTTATTCACAAGGCTTAGTCCTGTCCTTAGAGCCTTCAGAAACTGTGCTGAAAATGTGCCTTACTTATAAGCCTGAACTCCTTTCTTTCCCTATTGTACTAGTCTGTGTTCTGAGCAAATATAGTCAGAGTAGTTTTAAGACTAACTGTATCGTCTAAGCCGATGGCTCCACATCCCAAATGGTGGTATTAGGTCATTAGTTGGTGGTGGGGGAAGTGAGCTGACTCCCTCCTTTTCCTGCCTCGGTAGCAGCCCTCCTGCCCAGTGCCTGTCACTTTGGGGCAGCAGTCTGGGAATTCAGGACCCTGCTCAGTGCAGGGATAGGATGCAGGATTTCCGCCCCAGCCCAGGCTGCAGAGCTCTGTCACAGGGCAGGCGTGCTGTCTGCTTATCTCGGTAAAGCAGCTGCACTGAGTGATTGCTCGCACTGCAGCCTGTTCCATCTGTGGGTAAACCATGTCCAGAGAGAGCAAAGAGAAACCAGTCCTGCTCGGTGGGAATCAACTCTGAATAAAACTTACAGGGGTGTTGAGACAGAAGCTGAAACTGGAATATGAACTCTTGAAGTGTGTTTCAAGGTCAGTGATTCATACTTTGAGACCACCACCTGCCACCAGGTATAGACAGATGATCTATCTCTATGCTTGCCCCCGGCTTCTGTAGGTAAGAAATCGCCTGTTTTGTTTTTATTGTTTGTGTTTTTGCTGTTCTAATTTTTGAAAATCCTTTAAGTATAGTACATGTTAAGAGTATGGGGGTGGGAGGATATGTAGGGAAATTGAAAAATAGAGCAAGAAAGGAAGTTGTTTAGGGAAAAAAGCAATATAAACACAACAGTCATTTTCTCCAATTAAGCATTTTTAACCATTTGTAAATGTGTTTTTTTTTTTGTTTTTTGGGGGGTTTTTTTGGTTGAGGGTATTAAGAAACCTGAGGTAGTATTTTTTGGTGACTTCGGGTTTTTAGTCTTATTAATGTTTTGTACTGTTAGTGATAGAAATGTGTTCGCTACTGTCTCAGAATTTAAATGAGAAGGTCTCTAATTTTTAAAATAAGGCACAACAACAAGTCTATTTTGGGGGCTCCCAGCAGGTTGACATTTCAGAAGAATGGGAGTGGCTGTAAGCTGATGCCTGGCTATGTTCTTTTCATTTGGGTGCTGTGTCTTTGGACACATGGGCTGGAATTATTTCTCTTTTTGGCTCAGTAGTCAGAATTTAACCCAAGCAAGTGTGAACTAGATGAGCTTTGTGTCTATGGTACCCTGTGAGAGAAGGTGGAAAACCCGGGAGTATTTCAGATGTTGATATTTAATAGTATGTAAATATAGTAAAGATACTAAGAAATGATTTTTAGAATTGTAAGATTTTAGGAAGGAAAATAGATAAATGACATTTAAACAGTATCTCTCAGTTTGGGGTTGGTGGCTATGTGTGGGTGAGTTACTTGTTCTGCTACCAAGAGGAGTCATATGTGCTCTCTGCTCATGGCCTCAAACTATAGAGAGAAGTAGCCAGTGATGGAATCTACTTTCTTAGAAAATAGCCAGGATTTGGGAAAGTCCCTGGTCACATTGCCCTACAGAAAAAGCACCTGAGTGTGATCTCAGAGCCAAAGGGTATTTTCTGGGAGGTTTATTCCACTTGTAAATGTAACCATCGTACTTTATGAGTGAAGAGACTTCAGTTTAACTGCTGATTGGAAGGCGTCCAGTGACATGAGCTTCTGTTTTTATATGCTGCTGTAGATCAAGCCAAACAGAAATTGAAATGGGGAAAACACTCAACTTCCAGTTAGAAAGAAGGGCTGTGCCCCTTCACCCAGCCAGAGTGTTGATCCCAGTGCTTTGGTAAAACTGTTGTGCATGACCGAGCCAAAGGCCAGTCCTGCAGAGATTGCCAATACCCCTCCAGTCTCAGAAATCACTGTCTACCATGGAGACTGGTTGCTGCCCACCAGAAATACGTATTTTCATTTGATGGGTATACGACAGTTAGGGTGTGCCAAAACCACACCCTAAATAAATAGAAAATCTGGAGCAAAAGAAAAAAAATTACTTAGAAATGTTTTGCTCAAGGAATACTTCTGAGAGAATTGCTTAGTCAGATTTTTTTTTTTTTTTTTTTTTTTTTAACTTCAATCACGTTTTCTGAAATGTAGGACAGATTTTGGTTCCTTGGGGAAGGAAACTTTGTTGTTTATGTTTAAATTGCTAGTAAGATTATGTAATTGTAAGGGCAAAGAAAGAAGAAAGGAGGTTTATAAATGTTCATTTGTAGAAATCTAACTTTCCTAAATCTAAAGTAGACCTTTGTGTATGTCACAAGAAGCTATTAGAATAAAATCTTACTATAATTTTTTATTTGGTGAAAGAAATTTCTCTCTGCCCTTTGGTGTATGGAATAGTTTTCTCTGCCAGAGTGGTGGCATGACTAGATTAACAACAACCACAGAAAACTTGCCACATAAAATTTAGATGATAGTTCCATTTCTGTTTGGATTATGAAGGTGAATTTTGACTGTTCAGTCATGAGTCCCCTTTAAAAAAGAGTCAAAAACCTCTAAATTTGCTTCAGACATAATTTTATCACTTCCTTCCTGTATTTGCTTGACCATATGTTGGTCAGGTAACAAAAACCACTACTGTTTGGTCTGTTTAGCATAATTCTAAGGAAAATGTGTAATAACTTTTTCTTAAAATAAAGGAGTTGCTAGTTTGTGGTTCCATGCTTTGGTTTGGGAAGAAACAAAAGCTAAAACAAAAAATAACTTACTAGAATAGTTCCTTGTTATTAATTGCAAGTCTGGGTATGTGTATGGTATGTTTTTAAAGAAAGACTCTTCCTAAAGGCTTTGTCTCATCCTGAGGGGTTCATTCCTTTTTGTGATGTACAAATTGCAAACCTTTCTTGCCCCTTTGATGGTGGTCAGGATGGAATACCCAGCTTTATCTGTTTGTCTGTTATGTTAGAGCTTGTAAATTTACTTTTCTGTATGTAAGTCAGCATAGATTTGTCATGGCAAGTCAGTAGTGAAAATAGAAGTTTAATAAACATAAAATTAGATGTTCCCATGGCTACAAACGTATATGAAGGCGAGGGGAAAACCAAACAACCATGTGATAAAAGGAATAGCTCAGCACAGGGTCAAAAAAGATACTAGCTCCTGAAAACTAAAGAATACTTTTCCATTTAACACAAAAGCAAAAACACACAAAACCTGGAGCATGTTGTATACATTGTAAGGCACAGGAATCAATTTTTCAAATGTACTTTGTCACCTCCTTGTTCTCTTCAGAAATGCCAGACACAAAAGCTGATGATGAAGTGGATTTTCTGATTAATACCAGGGAGACTTCAGTTTCCGAGGAGGTGGTTGTAGGAAACACAGCTACTATACCTAAGATGACAAGACAAGGCCCAAAGACCCAGGCGGTAAGTGGCATCAAGTCTGTAGAGCACAAACTGTAATTAGCATGGTCTATTATGTCTGATTTGTGGCCATGTTTTTTTTGTTTGGGGATTTCTTTACAGTTGTATTTTTTCCCTTGTCTCTTGTTCCATTACACATATAAACATGGATTGCTGTTGCAGTTAAGCTTTCATAAATGGTGTGCACTACAAGGCAACGTTTTGTAATGGGCCTTCCTGCATGGATACCTTGGAGATTGTAATGAAAAAGATTTTCCCTGTGAGCACAAGACTTCCAGTTTGTCATCAAGTTTAATGCGTCACAAAATGACAATTACCAAAGGCATCTCTTAACCAGTTTTAAACCTGACTTTTCTGTCTTTATATAGAAACAGATAGCAGCAAAAATGAGGTTTTTAGCAGCTCCGTACTAACTCTACCGTATGCAGTATGTCATTTTAGTGATTGGGGAAAAAAAGGCTCAGTGTTTTCCATAACAGCTTCATTAAGATGTTACCTACATACCATAAAATCCACCCATTGAAGTAAAGTGCACTATTTTTAATAGATTGACAAAGTCGTACAACTATCATTGCTGTGTAATTTAAGAGCATTATCATCACCCCAAAAAGAAACTCTACATTTATTAGCAGTAGTACATCCTTCCTACCCCATCCACCTCCATTCTGGAACTTCATAGAAATGGAATTATATAATATGTGGTCTTAATTGGTTTCTTTTACTTAGCATAGTGTTTCAAGGTTCGCCCATGTTGTAACATTGACCAGTATTTTATTTCCTTTTATTACCAAGTAATATTCCATTGTATGGATATGCCACATTTTGTTCTCTGTTTGGATTGTTTCTACCTTTTGGCTGTTGTGAATAATACTGCTGTGAACATTTGTGTACAACTTTGTGTGTACATATGTCTTCATATACCTCGTAGTGGATTTGCTGGATCATGGTGATTCTTTATTTAACTTTCAGTAAGTTTTCAAAAATGTTTTTGTTTTTTTTTTAGGATTTTAAGATTTGTTTTCTTGTTTCAAGTTACTAACTTTTAAAATAAGCAGACTTTAACTTGTTGAAAGAACCATTGCTCTCAGCTTTAGATTTCATGCTGGCATTATAAAAAAACAACAAGGGAAGCTGGGATGGCTCAGTGTGTTAAGCGCTCACTTTGCAGGCCCAGAGCCCGAGGATCGAATCCCAGGCCCGGCCTATGCGGACCCATATGCTGAATTGGGGTGTGCCCCTAGTTCAGTTCTTGCCGGGGCCTATGCGGGAGGCTCCTGGCCCAGTTCCTGCCTTGCACAGCCCCACACCCACCTGTGGAGTGAAACTGTATGGAAAACGAATGCTGTCAACTATGGAGACTGCTCTGGGCCCTCCCCCTTGAAAACATCAGTCTTCCTTCTCTAGGCCAGACGGTGCACCATTTTTGTTCTTCAGAGGCCTACATGGTGTATGTTTTCCTACAGTTACACCAGTAGGTAAACAGCCCTGCACTCTCCCAAACTGTTTTGAGTGCAGGAACTGTGATAAACAAGCTTCATTGGAGTACAGTGCTAGGGAGGTGCTGACTTGTAACCCAGCCCTTATTACCAATCATGTTCATGACTAATGCCTGGGTGGCTACTTGGGCACCAGTTATTGTTCAGACAAATGTTGCTCTTGCCCCTGGGGAAAGAAAAGAGAATACACCCTGTATGGGTACATGTGTCTTTGTTTCCAGAAGCCCCTAAAAAAAGAGAAGGAACAAACTTACATCCTTGAATTCAAACGCCTCTGTTTCTTAGTCTACCACCTTAACTCTGTCATTGAGTGCAGCCTGATGCTGGGCCATAGACCCTTTGCTTTCCAGTGAGAAATATTTCATCTTAATTGCATCTTGTCTGTTATGAAGAAGAAAACAAAGCATGTTTAAAATAAAACTGCCTGAGACGTCTCTTTCCTGTTCTCATTTTCCCCTCTAATTTTAGGCATTGAGAGAGATAATGTTCCTCTGGTTGGTCAGCATGCCTCATTTTATAGATAAAAGAATTAGACCATCAGAGAGTCACATGACGAGCTTAAGGTCAGATCCAGCTAGAATGAGAGAGCGTGGAGTTTGATTTCTAACCTAGAATTTACACAACTGGCACATTCTGTTTTGACTCTTCTCCCAGCTCTGTGACTGGTGGATATATGCTAGGACCATCAGTAGGTTAGAACCATGTAATTTGTCTGTTGGTGGTGGATAGCTATGCCACGTGTTTGTGTCTGCTGCCACATATGTTAATGGGGTTTCGACTCTTGAAGATTGTCAGGTTTAAATAGTGGAGGTTTTTGTGTTTACAGCACAAAATGATGATGTGAAGTCAGATCACTTACCTCTTCTCCCTGTTGCTCTGCCAGACTTTTCCTATTTGCTATGAATTGAAAGGATAAAGCGTGAGCATACACCTTAGTTTTCCCATGTTCCATTTTATCTTTTTTTTTCCATTTAACTCTTCATACTGCTATATTCATTTTGTAGGTTTTCATTGGGAAAGAGAAATCCGCAAGCTTTTTTTTTGAAAGGACAGACAGTAAATATTTTAGGTTTTAGGGGACATACATTTTCTGTCACAACTGGTCAACTTTGCTGTTATAGTGTAAAAGCGTCCATAGGCAGTATGTAAACAGGAATGTGCCTGTGTTTCAATAACACTTTATTTATAGACACTAAAATTTGAATTTCATATAATGGTCATGTGTTATGAAATAGTCTTTTTAAAAAGTTTTTTTTGGGGAAGCCAGGGTGGCTCAGCAGGTTGAGCTCTAGCTTTGCAGCCCCGGGGACCGAGGATTGAGTCCCAGCCCTGGCCCATGCAGACCCATATGTTGAACGTGGGTGTGCTTCCCAGGTGGTAGGCCCCCAGTTTCAGTTCTCGCTCCCCCCACCCCCCCAGTTTAGCCCCTGACTCCAGGGGCATGCCTCCCGTGTGGCCCCTGCTCACCTATGTGAAACAAAACCATGTGGAAAGCTGATGACCTGCAGCTGTGGAGGCTTCTGTGGGCCCTTGCCCCTCTCTCTGTCTCTATCTCTGTCAGCAATACAATGAATCTTTAAAAAAAAAAGTATTTTTATGGACTGTATACAAAAACAGTAGTGGGCCGCTGGCAGTACTTATAGACCCCTGGCACAGAATACTTGTGCGCAAATGGGTGAAAAGAAAGAAAGAAAATAGATTTCCTTTAAGTTTTGTCTCTTTTGTGATTGCTTTAGTTATTTATTAACTAAAAGTTGGGAGGCAGAATATTCTAGTTCTGTGTCTCTCCATTTGGTTTTGCTTTTTGTCTTAGCATCTCCAGTGATCTTCTAGCCTTATGAACCTTCTGTAATCTGGAAATTTGTGTTTGCAGTTTGAAAAGGGTCACTGGAGCTTATGATTATAGTTGAGGGTGGAGTGACTTTTGTTTAATACTATTTAATCCCATCTTTCTGACACATGCTCAGTCCCTGTGTTGGCCTTGGGAGTAAGCCAGTCATTATTTCATCAAATCACTGTTTCACTGAATCAGTTTCTTCCAAAGGTAAAATAGAAAGCAATGTATGTATCTTATGCTTTGCTACTGTCTTGAAAAACTAGAACGATGGTGCATTTATGGCAATTTATTAGTCAATGTACATGAAGTTATCCATCTGTTTGGTAACCTTATCTAAACATATATAATTGTCAGTGCATGGGAACCTCTGTTGAGTGTGGCACTACCATATATTTAAAGAGAAAAGGTCCTATCAGGTTTTTGTTTTCTTTAGTCCAATAGGATCTTTTCTCTGGGAAGCACACCTCAGTTCAACATATGGGTCCCCACAGGCAGGGGCTGGGATTCAATCCTCGATCTGTGGGGCTTAAAGTGAGCACTCAACCCAGCTGAGCCATTCCAGTTTCCCCTTTAATGAACTTTTTAACTGAAGTTTATTTAACACCTTTGTTTTAAAGTGGAAGAAATGGATTTCGACATGTTTCAGTGACTTGATTCATTTTACAACTAGTTAACTCTAGACTGGAACTTTACTTCTGCATTAGCATTGTTTCCACTATATGTGCTGTGGTTGGCAGGGTACACTTCTGGAGACTCCAACTCATTTGAATGGGATTTTGCATTTTAAACAAGTACCCCTGAATGATTCAGATATACACCAAGATTCTAAAGCAATTACATTTTACTCCTGTGCTTTCAGTGATAATCTGAGTAATTCCTTTGGCCATTTTTCTTACTATAACCTGTTTAACTGTTGTTAAATACTACCAAGATGGTGTTTGTCCAAAGAGTTTGTTTTTAGTGTAGGACTTTATTAAGACTTTCCAAATCTGCCTTTTATTTCCTAAAGAATGATATGAGTAGGTATAGAGATGACATTGAATCCTTTAGTCCAGAGTAGAAGCCTCCTCAGACCATTTACCTTGAGAATATGCTCCATGGTGGCCAGGGAAGAACTCTTTGACTCCTGTTTCCTGTCCCCGCCCCCATGCTGCAAACCAGCATGCCTCATATCTCATGTGATCCTTCTTTTCAGTATGCAGCCATATTTATTAGGAAGAAGCTTGCCTCCCTGGTCTATCAGTTCATTGAGGTATTTCTGTAATAATTCCTTTTCCAAATGCTCATTGCATAAGCTTATTAGCCACATGGAACAGTTAATTCAGCAAGCCAGTGTATCTTGTCAGGATGCCCATTGTCCTAGCAGCCACTCAGGAGCAAATATGTTCAAGCACAACTCTAAAATTCCATATGTTGAATATTAGGTTACTGGGGAAGTCTACTCTTCATTTAACTTATGCTCCCCAATCAAGCAAGCATTTAAAACCAGAACCATGCTCCTTTTTTTTTATTGCTACACAGCCAAATATCATATTAACTGAATTTCCATTCTTAATTACTCTTACAACAATATTAATATTTGTTTCTTCAAAGTTGTGGTAAGTGCTGGACAATTTTCTGATTAATATCTTCTCCTTAATAATCACTGTGCTTTTACTATTTTGAATGGAACACTATGTTTTCTTTCTCTGTCTCAAGGGGGCGAGCTTGCATTTCCATCCCTGGTCCAAGAGTCTGTTTAAGATTTATTTATTTATTTATTTATTTATATTTTTTATTGTTTTAGAGAGAGAGAGAGAAAGAAAGAGAGAGAGAGACAGACAGACAGACAGAACTGAGCTGGGGGAACACCCCAGTTCAGCACATGGGTCCGCATGGGCCGGGGCCGGGATTCGATCCTGGGTCCCCAGGGCTGCAAAGCTAGCGCTTAACCCACTGAGCCATCCCGGCTTCCTCAAGAGTCTGTTTAAAAGCTTTCGTATTGGTGGCTGTTCACAACCTTCATGCTCAGCCACCAGAGGAAAATATGGCAGCTCCCAGGTTCTCTGGTAGCTAACTTCACAAGCCATAATACTGCTAGTCAGAATGGCTTGCACATCCTACCCTCTTATTTAAGTTTTCAATTAAAAAACAAAAGGTTCTTTTAAAAATGTCCCTGTTTTGTGGTGTATGTGTCACCTACAAAAGGGTAAATTGGCCTTTCTAAGAGCTGCCAATAAGTCCTCCCCAACTATCCCTTTTGGGTGGAAGCTAGTGCCAGTTTCAGCCACAGGGAAACTTACTCCTCAGTTTTTCATACAATATTTTTTGGAGATAATCTTTATGTTTCTATGAAATGGAGTTTCCAGGAAATTCTGCAAATGTTTTTCTAGAGTAGATAGTTGCAAAACTGAAGTGCCTTGAAGAAACCCGGATCATATAAAGCCACAAGTGGAAAAACTGTATAACCTTAGTGTAAAAATGTTTGTAGATAATATATGGAAGGGTATAATTTAATGATCTGGTTAAAATTTTTTAAGTGGGCATAGCAAGGTATTTAATTTTCTCTGGTCTCTATTTTCTGCTTTATATAGTGGTTAGATAAATCTCTAAAGTTCCTTCCAGTTCTTTGTTTTTGACCAGGGTATGATTTTTCTAAAGTGATTAGAATAAATTCATAATTGTTGGGGTGTATATCTTATATATTGGACCAAAAGGATAATCACAAAAGACTTTTTACTCATACTTTCTTTAATAGTCAAATTCTAAACTCATCACTTTATTTTTATTTTTTTCCTTTTTCTTTCTTTTTAATGATTTATTTTACACTGAGAGAAGGTGAGAGAGACAAAGAGAGAGGGAGAGGAGCGGGGAGGGCCCAGAGCAGACTCCATAGTTGTACATCATTAGCTGCGATACAGTTTCATTCCACAGAGGTGGATGTGGGACCATGCCGCATGGAAACAGAACTGGGGCCTTCTGCATAGGAGGGGAGAACTTTCATTGCTATCCTGGCACTTACCAGTTATTCCACAGTTCAGCAGATAGGTTTACCCAGGCCTGGGCCGGGATTCGATTCTCAGACCTCATGGCTGCAAGGCAAGGGGGCTCAGCCTGTGAGCTGTCCTGACATCCCCTCTTATCACTGTTTTTTTTTTTTTTTTTTTTAACATTTCCTAAGGTGTATTTCTCTGGAGAATTAAATTATATTAATAACCCCCCCCCCCAAAAAAAAACCAACAACGACAACTACTTAATTGTAGGTGCTACATCCATTTTGCAGGGATATATGTATATTTTTACTTCTCCTGTTGGGACAAAAGAACTAAATCTGGTTCTTTCCCTCCTTTCTTACACTCATCATTTCACTTTTGTACATTTAAAAAAGTTTATTTTATTTAAACAAAACAGAAACAGTTCACCCATTTTTATTTCTCCTCCACCCTGCTTCTGGCAACCACCAATCTGTTCTCTGTATCTTTAAGTCTACTATGTATGTATAATTTTTTTTTTTAAGATTTCACATATAAGAGAAGTCATACAGCATTTGTCTTTCTCTGACTTATGTCTTTGAGCATTATACCCTTGATGTCCATCCATGTTGTTGCAGATGGCAAGATTTCATTCTTTTTTTGTAGCTGAATAATATTCTATTGTTTATGTGTATGTGTGTGTGTGTGTGACAGTTTCTTTTTTCATTCATTCATCAATAGACACTTAGATTATTTCCATACCTTGGCTGTTACAATAATGTTGCAGTGAACATAGGGGTGCATATCTTTTTGTGTTAGAGTTTCTGTTTTCTTTGGATAAATGCCCAGAAATAGAATTTCTGGGTCATATGGTATTCCTTTGTTTAATATTTTGAAGAACCTCCATACTGTTTTCCAGTTGCACCAATTTACATTCTCAGCAGAAGTGCACAAGGGATCCTTTTTCTCCACTTACTCCCTAATACTTGTTATTTTTAGTCTTTTTGACAGTCCCTTTCTGACAGGTGTAGGGTAATATCTTGTTGTGGTTTTGGTTTACGTTTCTCTGCTGATTAGTGATGTGTAGAGCATCTTTTCATGTACCTATCTGACACCTGTGTGTCTTCTTTGGAAAAATGTCTGTTTACATCTTCTGCCTATCTTTTAATCAGACTGTTTGTTTGTTGTTGTTGAGTTTTATGAATTCATACATTTTGAATCTTAGCCCCTTATCAGATATATAATTTGCAAATATTTTCTCCCATTCAGTAGTTCATCATTTCATTTTTTGATGGTTTTCCTTGCTGTGCAGAGCCTTTTAATTTGATGTATTCCCACTTGTTTATTTTTGCTTTTGTTGCTTTGCTTTTGGTGTCAGATTAAAAAAAATCATCAAGATCTATGTCAAGGAGCTTACTGACTACGTTTTTTCTTTGAGGAGTTTTATAGTTTCTGCTCTTAGGTTCAAGTTTTTAATGCACTTGGGTTAATTTTTGTACAGGGTGTCAGATTAGTGGTACATTGTAGTTCTTTTGCATGTGCCTGTTTAATTTTTCCATCACCGTTTATTGAAGAGACTATCCTGTCCCTATTCTTTGTTTTTGGCTCCTTTGTCGTAATTTGATTGATCATGTATGCATGGGTTTATTTCTGGGCTCTTTCTTTTGTTTCATTGATCTCTTGTGTCTGTTTTCATGCTGGTACTATACTGTTTTAATGACTATAGTTTTATGATATACTTTGAAATCTGGAAGCCTGATACCTCCAGCTTTGTTCTTTATCAAGATTGCTTTGGCTATTCAAGGTCTTTTATGGTTTCATATACATTTTAGGACTTTGTTGTTGTTGTTCTATTTCTATGAGGAAAGCCATTGGAATTTTGATTGCACTGGGTTTGTGTATTGCTTTGGGTAGTATGGACTTTTTAACTGTATTAATTCTTCCAATTCATGAGTATAGAATAGCTTTCTATTTATATGTATATTCTTCAGTGTCTTTCATGAATATCTTATAGTTTTCAACATACAAGTCTTTTACATTCTTTGTTAGATTTATTCATAGGTATTTCATTCTTGTGATGCAATTGTAAGTTAATTGTTTTTTAACTTCTAATAGTTTACTATTAGAGTATATAAATGCAACAGGTATTTGAGTATTGATTTTATAGCCTGCAACTTTACTGAATTAATTTACCGTATTTTCCGGCGTATAAGACGACCGGGCGTATAAGACGACCCCCTAATTTTACAGTTAAAACATAGGTTTAGGCCTATATTCGCTGTATAAGACTA
>PVKE010010702.1:0-41884 GCA_004027555.1 Craseonycteris thonglongyai | reverse complement strand
ACAGCTTTAGAACTGCTGCTGCCAAAGGGCTTGCCATCATTTCAAAGAAAATACCTGGAATTTTTGCCGTATACCATTCCAAGATCTGATGGGAAGAATAGTGCCAATCACTAGTGTTGGCAGATTTTTATTATTTTAGCTCCCTATAATTAAGAAATATGCACACTAATCAGGAAGTTCAGTGTTCCTTGGGATAGGGTAGAAAAGGAGATTCTTTCAGAGGCCTGCGGCTAAGTATAGGTGATTTCTACATCAAAATATTGGGTTATGTTTTATGTTTAAAAAAATTTAAGTTAATGCTTGGCCAATTTGGTATGTCTACACTTTAATCTATTTTTGAAATTATGCTCATGTGTTATATTTATATAGCTTAAAAGGAACAGAACCCAAATCAGGTATGGTTTTGTCTGATTTGTAGGCCTTTGCACTTTTCACTATATCACACTTGTTGAAGTTCCTTCTGAGCACCTTTCTGCTTCATTTTTCATATCTCTATCTATGAACCAGTTCCCTCAATTTTCCCCTTGGGACTTTGATTTCAGAACCTATTTTGTTCATTCAGGAGAATAATACTCTAATTGAAAGCCTTGTATTTACAATATTATTCTATTATGTTGTATCTACAACATAATAGAATAATATTGTAGCCTACTGTTAAGTGAAGAGTAAGAAAATAATCACCTAGGAGCTTTAAGTACCTGAAATAACATCTGATCTCTAGATCCAGACAAATTATGTTGAAAGAATTTGTGAATATCTCTTCATATTCACAGTGTTTTTATTTACAAAAGTAGTATGTGCATATTGTTTAATAAAATCACTAAAAATATGAGTCAGCAATATGATGGAGCTTAAAAGAAGTAAATGATACTTTAAGCTGTATAAATAGAAATATGATATCAGAATCATAGATACTAATAGTTACACTGTTGTCTTAAATGAAGGGATGATTTTATGTTCATACTTGAAGAGGGTCACATCAACTATAGTGCCTGAAAGGGCATGTTTAGGATTTGTGCTACTGAAAATGGTGACATAATAGGAGTAATATTGGGTGAAAAAACTAGGAGTAATTGGGACTATATTCTCCACATTTTTGAATACTGCCATATAAAAACAGGGTATAGACTTCTGTGGTGTTCCTCTAGATTACACGGGTCTCCAAACTTTTCAGCCCGTGGGCCGCATTAACTATCAAACAGCAGTTTGGGGGCTGACTACACACTCGAGGTCCACATAAAGAAGAATCAAAACATAGATGTTGTTTTTAATTATTTATTTAATATTATTTTATTCAGATAAAAAGGTCTCCACGGGCCGGATGAGAGGGCCTTCGGGCTGTAGTTTGGAGACCCCTGCTCTAGAACAGTGGTAGGAAAACTGTTTTTGTAAAGAGCCAGATAAATATTTTGGGTTTTGTGTTGCAACCATTTGACTCTGCCACTGTTACATGAAAGCAATCATAGATTGTACGTGGTAAACAAATGGGCATGGCTGTATTCCAGCAAATCTTCATTTGTAAAAACAATGGGCTGATTTCATCCACAGGCCAACTCCTTCTCTAAAAGAGTACAGCTTTCTTCTCAATTTGAGAGAATATTTCAAGAGATTGTGCTTTTCAAGAGTGCAAAAGACTGTCTCAAGAGGTATGAGTGCTCCCTCACTGATTTATTATTACCATCCACCTAATATGCTATTGGTAAGATTTTTTTTTTTTTTAATTTTTTTTAAAAATTAATTAATTTTTTGACAGACAGAGAGAGAGAGAGAGAGAGAGAGAGAGAGAGAGAGAGAGAGAGAGAGGTACAGAGACAGAGACAGAGAGAGAACTGAACTGGGGGAGCTCCCAGTTCAGCATATGGTTCCGCACGGGCTGGGACCGGGATTCGATCCCCAGTCCCTGGCGCTGCAAAGTGAGCACTTAACCCACTGAGCCATCCCGGCTTCCCTGTGGTAAGATTTTATGCTAACTAGAAGGGAAGGCCAGATCAGATGACTCCTGAGACTTCTGCTAACTTTTCCCCACCAGTTTTCTATGCTTTTCTAACTGATAAAAGTTCTTTGATTTAGTGGTTCCACATTTACAATTTAATGGTAAAAGATTCAGGCCAGAAAACAAGTTTACGTACATTAAATTTTGCTTTGTATAGGTTTACCGGTATTTAGTTTCATTCTATTGAATTTAATTCAGTATAGTATTTTATTTTATATATGTATTTTATTGTATGTATGCATTTTATTGTATTTTATCAGGTTGTTCACTTTATTGAGTTATACACTTAAAATGTGTGTATTTTGTTGTGTGTGTATATATATATACAATAACTATATATACATATATTCTATATATACATATATACAATAATATATGCATACTTAAAGTGTAAATATAAGTCGGTAGTTTTGAGATTTTGATAGATATATAGAACGTGTCCATCATTCCAGAAACTTGCCTTGTACCCCTTTGCAGTCAGTTTTTCTTAGTACCTATCCCTTGGAACCACTCATCTGATTTCTATTACTGTAAATTAGTTTTAGCCTGTTCTAGAAATAACTTCATAATAATGGAATTATACTTAATAAAATCTTGTGTATGGCTTCTTTGACTCAATATTTTTGAGATTCATCCAAAAACTAGTTTTAGGGGATGCCGGGATAGCTCAGCCATTGAGCACTTGCCTTTGCAATCATGTGGTCTGGGGTTCAATTCCCATCTCAGTCCCGTGCAAACCCATATGCTGAATTGCAACATAACTGGTCACTGCTGTGATGGCTTGGCAGCGAAGGTTCTTGCTTCCCATGCTGGAGGTCCCTGTTTGGTTCCTGCCCTGCGTGACCCCACATCCACCTGTGTGGAATGAAACCATGTCACCACTAATGATGTACAATTATCGAGACTGCTATGGGCCCTCCCTCTTTTCTCTCTCTCTGGCCCTCCCCCTTTCTCTCTCTCTCTCCCTCTCCCTCCTCCTCCCCCTCCCCCTCCCCTTCCCCTTCCCCTCCTCTCTCTCACACACACACCTTCTCTCAAACAATAAGAAATAATGCATAGTAGTTCTAAATTGCTTAACAGCCTCTGTAATGCTTCATTTTGTCAGTCTTTTTAAGTTTATTCCTTTATGTGGGTATTGGTAGTATCTTGCTATGGTTTTAATTTGTTTCCCTGATGATGTTGCTCATCTTCTCATGCATTTACTGTCCATTCATGTATCTTCTTTGCCCATTTTTAAATTGAGTTGTCAGCTTTTTATTGAGTTTAAAAGGCTCCTCATAATTTTGGATATCAGATATTTGTCAGATATATGTATTATGAATATTTTCTCCCAGTCTGTCTTGCCTTTTCATTTTCTTACCAATCTTTTGAAGGTAATTGGGTTTTCATTTTGGTTAAATTATATTTATTAAATTTTCTTTTTGTGATTAACAAAACTTTTCCTGTCCTGTCTAAAAGACCTTTGCCTACTCCAAAATTACAAAGATTTTTTTTCTGTGTCTTCTTCATAAGTTTTATAGTTTTATGTTTTATGTTAGGTCTCTGAATCATTTAGAAAATTTGTGTATAGTGTGAGGGCTTGAGGTTCTTTTTTTTTCCGCCCCATAATATACTCACTTGTTCCATCTAGCACTATTTGTTTGAGACTGACTTGTCTTTTCTTTGTTGAGTTTTGTTTGGTGTCTTAGTTGAAAGTCATTTGATCACAAATGTTCAGTTTGATTCTGGGCTCTATTTTCTTCCAGTGATCAACATATCTATTGGAATTTATACCTACCTCACAATGTCTTCATTATAAATTTAAGGTAATTTTGAGATCATATACTGAGATCAGATAAGTTCATCCAAGTTTCATTTATTTAGCCTTTTCGAGCCTTTGTATTTTTAGGCACATTTATTTCAAATAAGTTTGCTAGAATTTTGTTTGAAATTTTATTAATTCTTTATTTTGCTTATTTGCTCCTCTGCAGTCTTTGTTGTTTGAAGAAAAATATATTTTGTAACATATGGATTGTTCAAGAGGGTTGTTTTTAAATTTTATTTTTAAAACTAGCATATATTAAACTGATGTCTTTTTTGATGTATATTTCCATGAATTTTTAATATATATTAAAAATATATGTTAGTCCTGTAAGTCCTACCACAATTAATATACAAAATAATTTACTCTCCTTCCCCCCCCCCCCCAAATAACAACAACTTTTTTTCATTTCCTCATTTCTTAATCTCTGGCAGTTACTAATCTGTTCTCTGTTACTATAACTTTATCTTTTCAAGAACTTCATAAATTAATAATATGGTATGTAACATTTGAGTTTGGCTTCTTTCACTTAGCATATTACCTTTGAGATTCAACTATGTTGTTGAATGTATCAGTAGTTTGTTTTCTTTTATTGCTGAGTAGTATCACATTATGTAGATATACCACAGTATCCATGTTAAAGGAGATTTATGTCCTTTATGGTGTTTAAAGAATATGATTAGAATCACTATGAACATTTTTTGTACCCTTTTTTTTGTGTGAACATAAGGTTTAATTTGTGTAGGTTAAACACTCAGTAGTGGGACTTCTAGGTCATATGGTAACTGTGTGCAATTTGATTTTCAAAAAAGTAAATGTTTGTGTCTTATTTTGGAAGTAGTAACATTCATTAGACTAAATTTAGAAAGTGTGGGCAGGAGGAAAAAATAAGATAAATATTACTCATTGTCTCTATGTTGAAATCCAAACATTGAAATCTTCAATATGTTTCCTTTTATTCTTCTTCTTCTTGTACCTTTTCTCCATTCCTCTTATCCTCCTCCTCATCCTCCTCCTCCTCTTTTGTTTTTTATCTAGCAGTAATTATTTTGAAAATATACCATAATTTAATATCCATTTTTTTCTCTTAATTGTATTATTTACAATAAGGCTCACTAGATAATAATTTTGTAATTTGCATATGGCACCACATCTAGCATGTACATAATCATAATACACATTTGTAGAAATGAGTAACTGGTGGGATTTTAGGTAGTGTAGCTGGCTAGTGTTAGACATTTTGTACTAACCAACTTTTCTTTACTCATCAAATTCTGCTATTTGGGTGACTATGGACCCAACCAATTGCCTGATATTGGGGATGCTGTGGTTGATGCCAGCCACTTGCCTTGTCACTCAATGGAATAGAGCCTTAAGGCAGCTAAATATTTGTCCTTGTCTATTATTTGAGTGATTATTTCTGGAGTAGACTTTTCATCTAAACCTCAGTTGAATAAGTTTATTTGTATTCATGAAGCAAACAACATGGAAATGTTTCCATGAAAAATACTAGCTCCATATATTTTTACTTCTTACCTTACTTTTAAGTATTGTGGGATACTACTATTCTCAGAATGTTGGCTCTTGTCAAGTGATAAAACCTTGATATGGTCTTGTGGAACTCAGATAAACATTCCCTTCTTAGCATTTGGCAGAAGTGCTAGTTAGTGATGTTTCTGTTACATTTGCAGCAAAGAGTTTGGCTAAAAGGATTGTTTGGCTTGAGGTTTGAGGAATTAAATCAACCTTCTGAGTCCTACTGACCTGGCTTCTCAGCGTGGTTGGATATTAGAGAATTTCATTAAGCTCTGATAGACCTTATAACTCAGAATTTAGAAATCTAAAAATACAGAGTTCTTTTATTTAAAAAGGGGTATCCTCTGGTCCTGGATAATATGGAGTAAACACACAGCACCCTTTCTTTACAACTGAATGTAACTGTAACACCTGCACAGAATGCATGGTAAATAGCGGCAGGCAGGTTGGAGAAGAATATCAGATTTTGAAATATCATCAAACTTTCAAGATTTCCTGACCTAACTTCAATGCATTCAGAAACCTGGAATTAAGCAGTGGTATAGACAGAATGAGATCCAGAAGTCCTCTGATCCTGGCTTGGGTGTGAGAAAGGGAGAAAAGCTAAGGACTTGGGGTCATTCCCCCCTTTTTTTCCTTTCCTTTATTCCTGTTTTCTCACAACCCAGTTGGTAGTGACATCAGTTTGCAATGGGTGTCTGTAGGAGCCAAAACTCTGAGGAAGGGAAATTTTACTCTGATGCATCTGTGATTCCAAGAGGGCAGAAGAGGCAAACTCCATTGCTCTTTTGAGTCAGTCTTTGTAATGTTTGGCCACCAGACAGACATAGTTGTAGAAGTAGATTGACTATTCCTTGTTGGACCACAGAAAAGGCTATTCTCAGGAAACTTGAAAGTGCTAGGGAGAGAGTGCAGAGGAAAGAGGTTGGGAACAAGACTCATTAAGTTGTAAATAAACACCTAGGCTCACTGTCAACCTGTGTACCTGCAAGGATATGATCCTAATTATGATTTACAAGACTTTGAAACCTGAGATAGTGGATAAAACTCCATCCCGGTTGCAGACTGACCACTGGGTGGCACACCCATGGGAAATATCCAAACAGTATTGCAAAGACTGAAAACTGAACTGACATTGCAACCACAACCTACAGAAAGTAGATTGGAACTTACAGCTTGAATCTAATCAGGTCAGCAGTCTGTGAAAACAAAAATATTAATGTACTTCATAGGATTTAAGAAGATCCTGAGTTCCACAGTATATTATTCAAAATGTCAAGGATATAATCCAAAATTACTCAGTATGCAAAGAACCACAAATAACACACATTGGAAAAAGTAATGGCAGACGCTGTTGACAAGATAATATGGATGTTGGAAATATTTGACAAACCCTTTAAACCAGTCATGATATAAATGTGTGAATAAGACATTGCAAATATCCCTGCAACAAGTGTTGAGCTAAGAAATATCAGCAAAGAAATAAAAACCCTACAGTAGAACCAAATAAAATTTGAGACTGAAAAATACAATAATCATAATGATAAACTAGATGGATTCAGTACTTAAATGGAGGTGAAAGAGTAGTCACTGAACTTGATAGGTTAGTAGACGTTTTCCAATCTGGACAATGA
Organism: Craseonycteris thonglongyai; assembly: GCA_004027555.1. Taxonomy (NCBI): domain Eukaryota; kingdom Metazoa; phylum Chordata; class Mammalia; order Chiroptera; family Craseonycteridae; genus Craseonycteris; species Craseonycteris thonglongyai. The sequence continues at coordinate 34,920 of PVKE010010702.1, read as the reverse complement.
AGAGGAAAAATGATAGGGAAAAAATTATAACAGCTTCGTAGAACTATGGGTCAGTAATATAAGGGCTAACATTGAAATCTCAGGAGGAGAGGAGAAATGCAATGCAGAAAAAAATGTTTGAAAAATTACTGGCTGAAAACTGGAATTATGTTAAAAGTCGTATGAATGGAAGAATCTTTACACCAAAGGGGTCAATTTTACTGTGTGAGAATTTAAAGATTTATTTTTATTGTTTTTAGAGAGAGAGAGAGAGAGAGAGAGACAGAAGAGAGAACGGGGAAGGCCCAGAGCAGTTTCCATAGTTGACAGCATTAGTTTTCCATATAGTTTTTCTCCACAGGTGGGTGTGGTGCTGCGCATTGGCAGAAGAATTTGAAAAACAATACATTTTGAAAGGGGTGGTATTATATTGTGGTGGTAATATGGAATTTTTATTTAGCAATAGTAAATCCTGGACTGCTTTGACGCTTGGAAATTACTGGTTTCACAATTGGTTTTAGTCTTTCTCCTCCTTTTCCATGTTATTACTTGAAGTAAATTGTTAATTTGGTATGAATAATGGTGGCAAGATGTTTATTTGTTTATTTTTTATAGCAGCTCTTGATACAAATGATAGTTTGGCTTGTTGTATCTTACTTTTTTTTAACTATGGAAGTTTCCTATTATTAAGGAACTGCAAGAATGTGAACAGCCCTTTAGAAAGATAGAAAATAGGTTCTTATATTTCTACTTATAGGATTTTATGGAACATCAGTAAAACTTGGCACTTTGCTTATTTAATTCTAAAAATGTTCTATTAACTAAATATTTGCAATTCCACAGTTCTGTAGACATTTGGCAAGGATTGTACAGGTTTAAAAGGAAAATAAACATCAAAGTATCTATTTGAAAGGAAAATAAATAAAAATAGTTCAGAAATAGATGCCATGAATTGACATATAAAACTGTGTGTGCATGCTGTTTGCTTTCAGAAGAATACTTAACCAAAGCTATTTATTCGGCAGTTATTTAGTGATATGGTGGTGCTGAAATTAAGGCATAAATTATATATATTTCAGTTTAAGTTAGTGATCTGCATGTACTTTGCCTCATTGATCAGCATGTTAATTTTGGTAGTACCTATTTGGATTCGGATACAGTTAACCGTTCTTTAAGACAATAGCTGTTCTTTTCTTGGGATTGGTTGGGTTAACTGAATGATATATATTAAAATTGATCTTTTTTTTTTTTTAAAGTCTCCAAGGCAGATTTTTGTTGATTAGGCTATGAATGGAAGAATCTTTTGTGTTCTGCTTTTCTTGTTAGTTCATGGCCAGCTAATAGATAGTTAGTAGACTTGAACTATGAGCTGTTGAAACTCAAGTGGGTCCTGTTATTGACCGGTTATCCTTATTCGTTGCCTCCTTTTTTTTCTTGTTTTGCTATATGTTTTGTCACTACAGTTGACCATTTCTATCTAGGTGGTCAAGAAGAGGTTTTGGAGCCCAACTCAATATAATGTTGCCACTTGTGAAATGGATTATAATGTTGTAGAAGCAGAAATAAAATTGATAATTAATATTTGGCTTTACATTGCTTATGGATTTCATGTGTTTGTCTTTGTTCCATATGAATGTGAATATGTTTATAAATTATAACAACTTATAAATTAAAACAAATTTATAAATTTAACATAGAGGACAATTAAAAATAATAACATGTATAATCTACATATACACATACACATGTATGGATTTATAAGGATATGTAAATAGTTCATAAAGCTTTTTCTCATACATATGTATATTTTTCACTTTATATTCACAACAATATAGTGAATTTAGTAGTGCTGTTATCTCTTATTTTACATGTAAGGGGCCAAGACTAGACAATTTAAATGATTTTACCAAAACCATGCAGTTAATACAGTGAAATTATGACTTTAACACAGAACTGAGTCATAGACTCCTAGGTCAAGATTATTTCCATTTCACAATATTACCTTTTAAAAAGCAGCAGGAATCTGTAAATTACTATTTGAAAAGGGGATGTTGTCATTTGAAGTTCTGTTTGCTGTGGTTTCCAATGTTTTAGGGACATACAATAGCCTATTTTATGGGTACCATATAAGCAACAATATTAACACATAAAATATTTTCCTCAGTGTATTAGTTCCCATACTTTTCTACATGCGTTAGGAAATGATAATAATAAACATTTACTGAGTGCTTTTTGTATTTATTTTATTACAATTCCTTCTCATCTCATGAAATAAAGTTATATCCTTACTTACCATATAAAGAAAAAGAATTTTTGATATCTTAAGTAATTTGTATAAGGTACAGGGTGAACCAAAAGTAGGTGGACAGTAAATGATAAGATTTATTTCATTTACTGTCCACCTACTTTTGGTTCACCCTGTATAATGATGAATTGAGGCATTTGATTTCAAACTGTTAAAATGATAGTGTTTCCTTAAAGAGTGGTTTTAAACAATGTTATAAAAAGTGTTTGCAATCAAGTCGTATTACAAGGTTCTTTTGATGGACTCTGAAGGGTGGCTTAGATAGGTTAAAATTTCCTTAATTGTATTCTTTTTTTATATTTTTTTGGGAAAAGACACTGAAGATCCTGGCCTGACAGCTTTAGAAGACTCCTAATTGGAATATTATTCATAGAAAAGTGGATCAGGATCAGATTGTGAGAAGTTTTGACTGACAAATTTAAGTATTAATAGTTTGGAGCTTTGAGGGACTCTTGAAAGATTTTGAAGAGGTTTTCACTAAATGTGATGTGAAATGGATTGAATAGAATGCCGGTGATGAGGATGATAAAGGCATCTTGATGTAGATAGGTCTGGATTAGGGAAATCATAGGAATGGAATAAAAGACTTGGAGAGGAGGAACTATTTTAAAGGACAGGTTGTCCTGTAATTTTACATTTACCTATTCCTGGTATACCTTGGAGTGAAGAATTGCTGATCATATGGTAATTCCATGTTTTGAAGAACTGATATACTGTTTTCCAAAGTGGCTGTACCATTTTACATTCTTACCAGCAGTATATGAGAGTTCCAATTCCCCCAAATCACAATAAGTGTTACTTTTATATGATAGTCATATTAATGGGTGTGAAGTAATAGCTCATTTCAGTTTTTATTTACATTTCCCTGATAGCCAGTAATGATGTTGGATATCGTTTCATGTGTTTGTTGGCTATTTGAGTATCTTCTTTGCAGAACTGTTTGTTCAGTTTTGACCATTTGACCATTTTAAAATTATTTTTTTATTATTAAGTTGTCATAGTTCTTTATATATTCTAGATACAAGTTCCTTATCAGATACACGGTTCTGTAATCTTTTCAATTTCTTTTAATTTTTATGATGTTCAGTTTACTTACTTTTTCTTTCATTGTTTGTGTTCTTGGTGTCATACGTCAGAGAGACTTTTACAAAGAACAAAAAAAGAAGCAAGTCTTGTATCATTTTCCCTTTGCAGAAGAATTTTTTGAGGCTTCCTTTATAGTGAGCCTTAGGATCTAGGCAGCTGCAAATATCTAGCTGTTGGGATGATGTACAGTAGTTAGTTCAAGTAAAGGAGGAAGGCAATTAATTAAAAGGAGTGCTTAATTATTTTCCCCTGGACAAAGAAGTAAAAATTTTAAATGTGACCATTTTCTTAAATTGATGGTTGTGAGGTGATAAAGTCTAAAGTAATAAAACCAGAGTAGTTTGGAAAATGACTTCCTCTGCAGATTTTAAAGAATAGTACAAGCTACCTAGGTAACAAGGTGTGGTGGGTGGGCAGTAGTAGGGTTAAGGGATCCAATGTAGGAATAGAGGTAGAGGAGAGAGAAAGAGGCAGTTCAGGCTGTCATTTTCTTATCATTTTGGGTTTTGGTAGCAATTTTGACTACCTTGGAAATTGTTCAGTGTCTTGGGTGCATGTGTTCCATTTTTTACCCTGTTTTTAATGGGCAAAATAACTGAAAGGTAGAATCCATTTTACTACTGATTACCACTCCTTCCCCCATTCTTATGAATGTATAGTTGGTCACGCACACACATCCATGTGAGCACACTCATATGTTTGTGAATTAGTTAGACATGACAGAAAGTTGATACTCCTTATTCAGGAAGGACTCCAATCTCTAGTGTTAAACATGGTATTTTAAATGACATAATATATCACAGTTAACACTGTAGTATGATATAAAACAAGTTTAAAACAGATTGATGAACTTCTAGGGGAAAGGAGTTTTAATTATAAAATGACAGTTTAAAAAATAAACTTTTTTTTATGCATTTGAGCAAAAAAACATTAAGAGAAAAATTTCTCTTTTAATTTTATTGGAAAGGGGTTAATTGCTATTAACAGTGTCTGATTATGGAGCTGGGTTAGGGAAAGCTGTCAATAATAGAAAAGTATCTGGGTATTATTTTGTACTTCTTACAGATTGAGTTTTTGGAATCTGTTTCTTCAGATTTCTAGAGGTGAAACACCTGTGTGAAAATCTACTTTCATGCCTGTATTCTTGCCAAAGCATAGCCTTCCCTTAATTAGGAAAAATAATTAAAATATAACATCTGAAAATGTAATAAAAGAAAAAAAGAAAGAAGCTTTGGAGCTTACAGTATTTTTGTTCTTTTAAAAATGTATTTTTGTTATCTTTAATAGGAAACTGCTACTTTAGGAACAGTGGGAAGGAATATTAGGATGATCTTTGTTGTTTTGTTAGCTAGTCCTTACTCCGACATTTTTTTTTTTAATATTTATTTATTTATTTTTAATTGTTTTTTGACAGAGAGAGGTAGAGAGATACAGAGACAGAGAGAGAACTGAACTGGGGGAGCTCCCAGTTCAGCACATGGTTCCGCACGGGCCGGGGCCGGGATTCGATCCTCGGTCCCCAGCGCTGCAAAGTGAGCGCATAACCCACTGAGCCATCCCGGCTTCCCCTACTCTGGCATATTGAAGACATACAGGTTAAACTTGGAATTGCAGTGGTTCCCTGGGCACATTTAAGAGTGTACATGTCTTTTCTACTGTGATTGATTGAAAGTTAGGGCATTGGAGAGGTGACTTAGTCATTCTGGCATGTTTTTTTCATGTGTGAATGAGGAAAGAGGAAAAAGGTACTTCAAATTTTATGATTTCTGTGGTAGAGTTACCTTGCCTAGCTCTTAATTGTCAAATGACTCCCTCACTTAAACCTTGTTTGCTCCTGACACACATATAACCAACTTTATTTTTGAGCCAGACTGTTTGGCATGTTTTTATGTTCATTCTGGACCTTTCATTCACAAAAATTTATCTAAAGTATTCTGGTACTTTTTTTTGCTTTATATTTAAATTAATATGTCAAAAAATATGTTGACTGTCTTTTACTTCTAGTAGTTAGGGCAAGGTGTATCCATTCATGTTCCTCTCTGGGTAATTGATGACATAATCCAGAGTTTACTAAATGACTTATATAAACAGCTTAGTCAGGGGTGGCGAACCTTTTGGCAATTGAGTACCAAAGTTTATGAAATAAGAGTATTATACTCTCTCGACTCGCGTGCCAACCCATCGAGTGAGATAGAGGTATCAATTATTTTTATGTCTATAAGAGCATAAACAATAATTTTTTAAATGGTATTCACAGCTCAGCGTGCCGAAATAATTGCTCCACGTGCCACTTTGGGCGCACATGCCATAGGTTCGCCACCCCCGGCTTAGATGGTGTTTTCTTACATATTTGCCTATATTGAAACTCATCTGCTACTTTATCCCATTTATGAGGTGCTGTTTGTATACCCAGCAGTTTTAACTTGTTTTCCCCATGCAGATGATTTTTCTGATTAATAGTGGAATACACTTTTCCATCTATTTTAGTAACATTTTCCCTTGTCTTTGGTTTTGATTCTCTGTCAAACATTTGATCAGGACAAAAATAAATTCTGTATTCCATCATAATTTGGGCTCTTATTTTTGTTGTTGCTTTGAATAATACAGAATTTTAAAAGTCTTTAAAAGGGATAAATAAATTATGCTAAGGTTTATTTTTGACCTTATACTTACATATTCTAGGAGAAATTAGTCTTGGGTCATTCTCCCTCCCCTCTTCCCAGTCTAAACCCCCTCCTCAATAACCTTTATTCCTTAGCTCTGTGGGTTATGCTTGCTTATTGAGTCAGTGGACCTTCTTGTTCCAGACTAGCTTTTCAAGAATCATGAGACCAAGTTATCTGTACAATTTAGGCTTTCATCTGGACCTTTGTAAGTACAGTTAGAGTTAACGAATTTGCCTACTCTCTGACGCAATAGCTACTAATCACAGTTCTTTGAGATTATCAGAAGTCATGGTTGGTTGTCATACAGACCTAGTAATTTCTTTGTATTAATTATCTTTCTTACTCTTTGCTCTAATACTTTTAACTCTGCTTCAAAAATTATTTTATTGAACAGCTTTTTCAATAAATACAGCATGGAATCAATGAGTATCTCTTCTATTTCACTTTGTTCCCTGAATAAGAACTTGTATTATTGAAGTACTTTTGAAGTTTTTGCAAGATGAGTCCCAAACTCCTTTCAGGGTATTATTTTCTTTTGAGAACTTATCTTCTCTCATGAAAACATGATTATATTTATTCTTATTTATTATCGTTCCATCATAGAATAAATTTTTATTGCAACCGAGTAGGAAAAAATTCTCAGCCATTAATTTCTTGTTCAGTCTAGGTTTCTATTTTTGTTTGTAACATGAACTATATATTTGATTCTAGAGCCTATCTTGACATAATGCATGATGGCTTTTCATATTTTAAATTAATGATACTTAAGTAAATTGATGTTTTTCCCCCATTTGTCTTCAACAGTGAATTTAGTATCCAAAGAAAGCTCTTTGGCAAGTGCATAACCTGAATGAAATGTCAGGGAACAGATGGAAAGGAGTTCCATAATAATTGGCTTTAATAGTAGGAGTTTGACTTGCTGTAAACTATCTTTACTGGTGTTCCTCTTCTACAGAAATAATGTTAAAAAGAGCTCAACCTTCAAATGAAGGAACAGCTGTTTTTAAGCTGGTATTCAGTAGGTGATCAAAGCACTTTCAAATAAGGTCTTAACTCTATGATTTATTTATTTTTGGAAGGCTGTGGGTTCTCAGAACATTGAGAATATCTCATGATCAGATGTAAATACAAAAAACACAGTTCAGAGCCAATAAAAATCTTTTGAGTATTCCTAATGATATTGCTGCCTTGATTAGGGTGAAAAATTGCATTTAGGGTAATTAACTTACTCATAATGTAATATGAAAGTAACTGAATTTGTTCATGATTTTATAGATGGGTTTTGTGAATTTTATTATAGTCACATTCTCTGCTTATGTGCATGTAGGATATCCATGCACATTTTTAAATTTCACCAGATTGCTAAAGATCAAGCTTCTAGTATATAAACCACTTTTAAAGTATTGATCCCATTACATGATTCATTTATGTTACTCTGTGAAGTTTTCAAGTATTAACTTTAACACAGAAAGCTATGATTTTCAGTTACATGAAGAATTTGAGGCAGGAGCCTAACTGGCATCAAGTACTTCTGTATTAAATAAAATTAAAAAATACTTTAGAAGACAACAGAGATGAAAAGAAAGATGGGCATTTTGGCAGCCAAACAGATTTAGCTCTGACGGTAAGAGAATCGTGGTGGGTGCCCATCTCTGATACTCAGCTTTTAATATGTTAAAATTATATTCTATATGGTCTTCATGATGAATCTTTTGTGTATACTATTGAATCAAGTAGTACTTTCTCATATTTACTGTGTACATCTTCAGGTGGAGAACTTAAGTGCTGTGTCTGTGTTTTTAAACCCTTTGGGTCCACATTTGGGTCCACATTGCAAGCCTCTCCCTCAATGAGAATTAGTTGTGGCAACAGAACCTAAAATGTTGTTTCATGCTAATTTTATAATGTGTACATACTGCAGAAGTTAGACAAAGGAACTAAGTTAAACAAAGATCTAGAGCTGCTGCCAAACCTAAAAACAACAATGGCACAAAGAGGAGAACAGAATGCAGGGTCCAAAGCCAACAAAATCCAAATGTAAATTTGCTAGTTGACAGGCATCACTTGTAAATGGGCTTATTTTGGCAACTGTTGGAGTTAAAACACAAAAGACATCTTATACAAAAGTAAAAGTAATTGAGGTTTTTTTTGTTTGTTTGTTTTTGGTTTTTTTTTTAAGAAAATGGTATTCCGAAATTTATAGTGGCCGTTTAGTTTGTTTGAAGAATGCTGTCTTTCACTTTTGTTAAAATCCATTTATTGTTTAGTTAATCCCATTACTAGAGGACTGTCTTTTTTTCATATTCATGAAAGTTATTTTGGGTGACATAAGATATGACCATTACATCAAAAGTTTACTGAACACATTTTTTTAGTTCTTGGATTGAGGCCCATAGTTAGAATTTTTTCTTGGTATGTTGGCAGCATAGTTTTATATTGTGAATATAATGGCCATTTCTCAGCCCTAAATACCTTTTACCTTATTTTATGGCATGGAATAAAATAAAATGAATTTCTAGCGAGTTGGGGGTCTGACTCAGTTCTGGCTCATCAGATGGCCAGGGGTGAAGGGAAGCAAAGGTAGGAAGCTTTCTTTGAAGATTAAGTTAAGAAATGACAGTAGATCATTTTTATAGAAATAAAAAGATATAAGAAATGGGCATCACTTTTCTTATGTGTGAAGACCAGTGATTCTCTCCTCCACTGGATGGTATTATTTACATATGGATATTCTTTCTTATGAATTATTTGGTATTCTTTTTATTATAGTAAAAAACGACCATTGCTATGAGATGTACCCTCCTAACAAAAATTTTAAGTATATAGTACAGTGTTAACTGTATGTTCATTTGTTGCACAGCAGCTCTTTAGAACTTTTTCATGTTGCATGACTGAAACTTCATACCCATTGAACAATGACTCATTTCCCTCTTTTCCTAGCCACAGGCAACCACCATTTTATAGGGTCCAGCAGAAGTAATGATCATAAAAAAGGAATGTTACTTCTGCTTGATCCTGTATTTTGTGCTCCTATGAATTTGACTACTTCTGATACCTCATAAGTGGAATCATGCAATAATTAACCTTCAGTGACTAGCTTGTTTCACTTAGCGTAATGTTCTCAGGGTTCGTATGTGTTGTAGCATATTGCAAGATTTTTTTAAGGCTGTATTCCATTGTATGAATACACTATATTTTCTTTATCCATTCATTCATCCATGGATATTTATATTGTTTCTTCCTCTAGGCTATTGTCAAAAATGCTACTGTCAAAAATGCTGCAGTGAACACAAGAGTGCAAATATCTTAAGATCCTGTCTTCATTTTTGGGGGGATAAATACCCAGAAGTGGGATTGCTGAATCTTATGGTAGTTCTATTTTTAATTTTTTTCAAGAACCTCCGTGCAGTTTTTTGTAGTGGCTGCACCACTTCACATTTTCACCAACAGTGTATATGGTTCCAGTTTCTCCACATCCTCACCAATACTTATTTTCTGTGTTTTGTTAGCTTGTTCTCTAGTAGGGCCATCCTAACAGGTGTGACGCATTTCCTTGATGATTAATGATATTGAGAATCTTTTGATATACCTGTTGGCCAGTTGTATGTCCTTTGGCAAAATTAGGTGTTATTAATTTATTTAAAGCAATATTTAAGTGAGTGAAATGTCAGTGAAGTAAAATACACTGAATGTCTTGAAGTCTGTGTGATTGCATTTGAATTGTACATAGTGAGAAAAATGTTTAAATAAAAATGTCTAAATGATAATGTATGTTTAGATTGGAAGTCGTTCTGTATTTGCCTATTGATTGTTTTTGGCTTAACTTACAATTTTTTTAAACTTATATTTAAATTAAATTAAATCATTTAAAAATTTTCAAATAATATCAACTCATTTCAGAAAAATAAAAATAAATTAGTAAAAAGGAAAAGATTCTAACTTTTCAAATAAAACTATTAATACTCTTTTGTATTTCCCTTAAGTTTTTTATTCCCATTATTTTAAATGTTACCATAATAAACATGCAATTTGTATCAGCTTTTTTAACTTAAACTGTCATGGAAAGAAAAGTTTTACTATTTAATGAAAGAGACTTAATAGGTAAAAGAGAAAAATAAGGCAGAATGATTTTGTCATTTATATTGGACAATTCAAAATTGAAAACAGAAAGAAAAAGCTTTTAATTTAAATGGGAAAAGTAAAAAAGCAGAGATATTAAATGCTACTGAAAGTCCTTAAACTAAGAGGAGAAAGTGGGAACTAATTGCATTGTTGCATTTATATAATCTTAGAAATGTAGCCATGAGTCAGGACATATTATATTAAAGCTATATAATAGTCAACACATGATTCTACTGGGCTTTAAATTTTTCATTGTTTAGAAATTTACCTCTGTGTTTTTAAAATAAAGTCCAGTTTAACATTGCTTACATATATAATTATTTTTATTTTAATCAACATTTTGTTTATTAGAAAAACTCTTCCAGGGCATATATTCTATTTGTTGAATGAATCGTCATGCTAGAGAGAGTTCCAGGTTTGTGATTGATTCACAACAATTTTTTGTCTTTTCTAGCTATTCTAATTGTTTTTTATTAGTATTGCTTTTATACATTTTCTGGCTAAGTTAAATCCATCTTTAATTTTACTTTGTTAGATTAAAGTTTTTCTTTCTGATTTTCAGTCACATGTGATTTTTCAGGTTAGTTTCTTATAGGATTATTTTTAGGGTGACATCTGCTTGGAACTAATTCAGTCTTTTCAAAAGTCATAGATTTGTCATGTTTTCTACACAAATATACACCACAAGGTCAGTGGATAAACAATGTAAAGGAATATATAGGGGAGAAAATTTCATCTGTCTTACTGACATTTTAACTTGCTTGGTCATTTGTGCTGATGACCTCTACCATACAGGAGATGTAAAAAGCAAATAAGGGAAACTTGGTGGGAGAGTGAATGACAAAGTATGGTTCCTGGCTTATAGATCTTCAGTAAATGATTATTGAATATAAATTGATAAATTGTGAAACAAACATGTAATTATTATAATAGATAATTGTAGAAAACAGTGACATAATGATAATATATTGTATTATGTATTACCTTAACCTTTGAAAAGAACCCACTGAAAAATTGCAGGGAAACAATTTTGTGAAGGTGGATAATTGTAAGCACTTAGAAACTACTATACAAGATGCTTTTCAGCACTTTATATGTGTCTTTTTTTTTTTTAAGAATTATTTTATTGTTTTTGACAGAGACAGAGAGAGATAGAGACAGAGACAGAGAGAAACAGAGGACCCATAGCTGTACATCATCAGTGTTTGACATGGTTTTGTTCCACACAGGTGGATGGGGGCCAAGCAGGGTGGGAACTGTGGTGGAGGCCTCCCACATGGGAGGCACACCCCAGTTCAGCATATGGGTCCACACGGGTCAGGATTCGATCCTTGGTCCCTGGGGCTGCAAAGTGAGCACTTAATTCGCTGGGGCGGGCCATCCCGGCTTCCCTATATGTCTTATTTAAGGAGGCAGAGCCAGTATTATCTGATTTTCACAGATGAGGAAACTGGTGAAGAAAAAGATGTGACATTCAAAGTCTTACAGTTTGAACTATGCTTAGTGTAAACTTGAATGCCTTTGCAGCTTGAGTACCTTTATAATGGCTTCTGGATTGTATTAATTTTCTGCTTCAGGGTTAGACTTTGAGAGATGACATCATTTACTATAATTAATCAGTCATTTATGTTGAGGAGTTTTAAACACAGAAGATAATTGCTGCAGCAAGCTATGAGTACTTCAGTCAGGGAGGAACAGATATTTGAAGAGGCAGGCAGTATTACAAATGAGTACTCCAATTTAATTCCAGTCACTTCATTTTGCAGCAGTTAACCCACTTCCCACAATTTTCCTCACTGGCAAGATTGCAAAATGAATTCTCTAACAATAAGAATGAAAAGTTCTTCCCTATAGTTTCAGACAGCTTACATTTACTGAGCATTTACTATGTGACAGACATTATACTAAGTAATGTCTTGTAAGTATCATCTCATTTAATTTTCATCCTTAGTCTGTGAGTTATGTTCTATTACCAACCCTGTTTTATAGAGGAAGAAACAGACATACATTGTAAATGGAAAAGCCAGGGATTGTGTTATACTTGGGTCCAGCTGACTGTAAAGTAGATTTTCCTGATAGGGCTTTGGTAGTTGCAGAGTTTACTGTGTCTATTCTGCCTGCATTGTTGAGCTGTGTGTGAAAGGACAATGTCAGAGACTAATTTGATTATGAAAGGAAATCAGCTAAATTCATTTTTCTGGTGCTCTTTTTCTGTAATAAATACATTAAATGTTTAGAATTTGTCCATTTTCTTCATACTATCAATATCTTTTTTTTTTTTAAACTGAGGCATGCCAAGGGAGAAATTGGGAGGTATTTCTATGATAGCAAGAGATTTGGAAGCCAGTGTGATCAAAGATAAGGAATGCTGGTTTGAAGAAGTTTTAGGGGAAAAACTAGACCAGGGATTCAGATATTGCAAAGAGGTGGAAAGAATACTAAACAACTAGGACATTTGGTATTGTATATGGATATAGAAGGGATAAATCAGTTCTACTCCTGATTTCTATTTGGTCGCCATGTCATTTTTGCCACATGAGTGTGGACTTCTAATTGAAATTGAAATGAATATCTTTAAAAATCAGCATCTCTTTCACTTACTGTCTCTCATATTGGTGGCCAATTGTTGTCGGTACCCACTACTGTTTCCAAAGCTGTATCTTGACTATGGTACTGTTCCTTGTTTGTAACATATAATCTTCTGCCTCTTTTTTCATTCCAAGTTGTACTAATACTTTGTCAGTTTTTAAATACAGTGTTATTTGTCATTCTTTTTAGGGCAGATGTCTAAAATAAGGGTAAAACATTTTTAAAGAACATAGAGGTTGTGGTGGGAGGGGGCTTTTAGAAGGTAAAATTTACATACAGTATCTTGTTGCATCTTAAGTATTTTAAATTCACAGAGCTTGATATATGTCTATATACCCTTATAACCAATACTCTAGTCTAGATATAAAGCATTTCTCTCGTATCATGAAGTAGATACAGTGGAGTGCTTCCAGGACTGAACACTTGTTTTTCAAGATTCTCAGAGTATTGGTGGACGACTTTCACCAAAGTCCCTATTTAAGCATTGCCCTCCACTTAAAAGAGCTGTCTTGACCAGGTCATTCACCTTCTGGGGCAGCCTATATCTAATGACTGGTCTGTGAAATGTTAGGATAGGGGGAGAAGTATAAAGATTTTGGTTCACTTGATGCAATTTGGGACAGTTCTTACGGGTCTTCCCAGCTGTAGAACTCCTTGTGTACTGAACTAAGGCAGTTGTTGCTGTATCACAATTCAGCTTCTCCCTTTTCCCATTTGTGCTTCCTTCAGCTGTAGGTATTGAATATGAGAGCACTTCCCAGTGGTCTGCTTCCAGGGGAAGCTGAGTGGCAACACCACATAAAGTTCCCTCATGTCCCCTGCCAATAAACCCCTAGCCACACACAACCATCATTTTGATTTTATCACCTTAAATTAGTTTTGTCCCTTATAAAACTTCAAATGCAGAAGGTTTTCTTTCCATGGTTTCAGCTACCCATGGTCAACTGCAGTCTGAAAATATTAACTGGAAGATTCTAGATATAAACAACTTGTAAGTTTTAAATTGCACTGTGTTCTGAGTAGCATGATGAAATTTCACAACATCCTGCCCTGGATGTGAACCATCCCTTTGTCCAGTATATCCACACTGTATAAGTTACTTGCTTATCGATCAACTGTTACTGTATTACAGCGTTATGTTCAAGTAACCCTTATTTTACTTAATAATGATCCTAAAGCCATTCACATAACTATTACAGTATAGTGTTATGATTGTTCTGTATTATTATTATCATTGTTAATTTCTTACTGAGCCTAATTTATAAATTAAACTTTATCATAGGTATGTATAGGAAAACACGTAGTATATATAGAGGTTAGTACTATACATGGTTTCAGACATCCACTGTGGGGGGTCTTGGAACATATCCTCTCAGATAAGAGGGGCTTACTGTGCTATAAATGGTATCATATATTCATAATATGTCCTCTTTTGTGAATGACTTCTTTTGCTCAAAGATTCATCCTAGTTGTGTATAGTGGTCTGTTGTTATTGCTAAGTAGTAGTATTCCATTGTATGAATAAAAACATCATATATTTATCCATTTAGGTGTCTGCAGGCATTAGGGCTGTTTTAACTTTTTGACTATTATGAATAAAGCTGCTCTGAATAGTCTTGTGTAATTCTATTTATGAATATATATATTTTCATTTCTCTTGGGCACATACAAATAGTGGAATTTCTAGGTTATAATGTAGAAGTATGTTTAACTCTAAAAAGTTGCTGGAGTTTTAAAAAACAATTTCACTGTTTTATATACCCAGCAGCAGTGTATGAGACTTCTCTTTCTAGTTACTGTACATTCTCTCCAACACTTGGTACTTACTTATGTGTTATATTTAGCTCTGTCATATTGTTATTTTCTTTTGTGTCATTACTTTTGGGGGGGTCTCAGTTCCTCCCTTTCAGGCCGTTTTTAAGTTAATTAGATTTTTTTTTTTTTTTTTACTCAATGTTAATTTTCCTAGTGACTTTTTAGCTGTAGCTCTTTAATTATTTTTAAGGGTTGCTATTGGGATTATTATATATTCTTATCACACAGTCTACATGGAGTTCATATTTTACCATATCAATATAAAATTAAGAATTTTGAGAAGTACTACTCCTTTTACCATTTTTATTGTTTGTAATAAAAATGTTATAAAGCTTTCAAAACAACTTTATAGTTTCTGCTTTAAACATTCATTCACTTAAAAGAAAATAAAGGAAAAATAGTCATCTATCCTCCTCACATACTTACTATTTCTGTTCTCTTTTCGTGGGTCCTAATTTCAGTGAGTGTCATTTTTCTTCAGCTTGAAAACTTTAGTTAGTATTTCTTGTAATTCATATCTCTAGGCAGTTATTCTGAAATGACCTTATTTTTTCTCTTAGAACTTTAAAGATGTCATTCCATTGTCTCTTGCCTCCATTGTTTCTGATGAGAAGTCAGCCTTTACTTATTTATGTAAAGGGTGTCCCAAAATTCATGCAAGAAGTAATTTTGATAGAAAACACAGGCTTATAATTAAAAATTTATAATTAAAAATTGTAAATTTTCATTTCTCAACAATGAAAATGCGTTGTTCTTTCATGTAGTGCTCCATTTTTAATAACCCTGAACTGTCAGCTGTCACGCTTTTTTTTTTCCCCATTGGCAACACTTTACCACACAAATGATGCAAAATTCAAATCTTGCGTGAATTTTGGGACACCCTTTATTTTGTCTTTCCTTTGTGTTTGCATTTCAACATTTTGATGATTGTATTGGTGAAGTTGCTGAGTTTATTGAATCTGCAATGCAAGTTGATGTTCTCGACTGATTTTTGGAAAATTTCAGTTTTTCCCCCAGTTATATATTCAACCTCCTTTTCCCTTTCATCTACTTCTGGAACATGTAGGGTATTTTAGACCATTAAAATTGTGTAACAGCTTTATTCTTTTTTTCCAATATTTTTCTACTCCATAATGAATAATATTTTTGTTGATCTACATTCAGTTTCACTTACCATTTCTTCCTCTGACTCCAGTTCATTTTTAGGCTTGTTTAGTGAATATTTTATTTCAGATATTATAATTTTAAATTCTAGAGTTTCCATTTTCAAATACTTTTCTCTGTTGGGCCACCATCTGTTCATTCATTTTGACCATCTTTTTAAAAAGTTTGAATATTTATAATAGTTGCTTAAACTCCTTTTTTGCTTATTCCAACATCTGTGTCTTCTTGAGGAATGTTTGTGTGGAATATTTTCCCTGGACTATAGGTCACATTTTTATTTCTCCACACACCTATTAATTTTTTATTCATATTGGAAAATGTATAAGATATGTTGTAGAGGTTTTGGGTTCTCTTCTTCTGCAAAGTTTTGTTGTTGCACTGGTAAGTAGTTACATTATTGGTTGATTATCTTGAGGCTTGGTTTTATGCTTTGTTAAGTCAGGTCTGTGGAAGGCTCAAATTATATACCAAGCACCTCTAATTAGTTCCATCTGTGGTACCCAGAAGTGAAATCTATGCTTAGTTATTTTAGCCTTCCAGTTGTTGATTTCAGTGGGTTCCTTGTATTCTTCCCCATTTTTATCTTGTTTAGAGTTCAGTCAAGAATTTGAGGGCAGTTTAAATGTAAACTTTTGGAACTTCCCTAACTGTGGCTTTTTCCATTCCATGTTTCCCCTCCTTACTTTACAGCCACACTGACATGTCCAAATTCTGGTTCTTTAAGCAAAGAAGGCAGTGCCTGTCTGCTTGTCCAGCCATCACATGCAATGCTGACTGGAGAGTGTCCTCATTGGACAAAGCATATAGATTTGGATCTTAGCCAGTGTGTCTGGTTTTTTCACTGATCAGATCCTTTCCAGTTTTTGCCTACTTTTATTTATTCTTCCTTGCCTTCAAGTAGTTGTTTTAAATCTTTTGTCCACAATTTATAATTGTTTTCTTCAATTGAATAACCCCAGGAAAATGGTCATTGAACATTTATTTTGTAAAACATTTTCCGCATCCCATAAAGATCCCTCATATTTCTTCCTAGTCAACTCTCTCTCAACCAAAAAAATCACCAGTGTTTATTTATTTATTTTTTAAAAGAGTTATTTTATTGTTTTTGACAGAGACAGAGAGACAGAGAAAGAGGGAGACAGAGAGAAGGGGGACATTCCCAGAGCAGTCTTCATAGTTGTACATCATCAGTTTGTTTGGGTTTTTTTTGACATGGTTTTGTTTCACAGAGGTGGGCAGAAGCCACGCAGGACGGGAACTGGACTGGGGGCCTCCCACATGGGAGGCAAGCCCCCTCAAGCCAGGGGCTGAATGAGGATGGAGGTATGAGAACTGAACTGGGGGCCTCCCACATGGGAAGCACACCCCAGGTCAGCATGTGTGTCCACATGGGCTGGGGCCAGGACTCAATCCTCTGTCCCTGGGGCTGCAAAGTGAATGCTCAGCCAGTGAGCCATCTCAGTTCTCCCATTTATTTTTATCACTTATGATTATTTTCCTGTTTTAGATCAATATATTTGATTTGTTCACTATTTGCAGTGTTTTTGAGATCTATGCATGTTGTTGCATGTACCTCTAATTCAATTTTTGTTTTGCTGAGCAGTATTGCATTAAATGAGTAAACCACAGTTTTTTAATCCATCTTTTTTATTGATGGTCACATGGATTATTTTAGATATTATAAACTGTTCTTAATATTCATGGAAAAAAACTCTGTGTGTGTACATTTTTATCACTTTATTTTGGGTAAATAGCCAGATTAGTATTGTTGTACCATAGAGTATATGTATTTTTGTTTTTTAAGAAACTGTCAATTTTCCATAGTGTGCTACTTTAAATGTCCATAGGTAATATGTCAGATTTTGGGTGCAGATCTTATTTTTATGTCAAGATTACATTTTGTTATAAATAGAGGTCATTTTTACTGTATGTCTTTAATTTTTGATAGGTAATTTTGATAAGTAATCCTCTATTTTTAAACTTAAAATGCTCTGAATTAGAGATTTCAAGTGAGATGCTTTATTCACATAGTCAACATTTAACTTTTTCAACTAGTTTTAACAGCTCCAAACATTGGGCTGGAGTTGCTTGTTGATGTAATTATTCATTTTTATAAGTTGTAGATATTTTTAAATAACTTAATTTTTTTTTTAGTTAGACACTAATTATGCGAATTCAAAATGTAAAAATCTGTACATGGCAGTAATTTGTGCTTACATGTTACTATAATAAATATACATGAGTGTGAACAAGGGAGTTGTAGTTCATTTCGTTTGAGCATTGTGATAACATTAAAGGTTTTAGTTGAGTATCTTCTTGGTGTATACTTTTGTCTAATGCTTTGGACATCAGTTATATCCTTTATGAAGGCTTCTTTACAAACTGATGCTGTTCACCAATGGGTGAGTATAAATAGGTAAATGAAAAGTTATAGTTGCTACTAGAAAACATGTCCTTACATTAGGTAGCAGTGTCATTTTGTATATAAAAACTTTTATTGAACTTCACCTGTTTATTCAGTAAGTAGGTGATACAGGGTAAGAGCTGAGTGTGGTCTTTGCTCTTAAATTATTTGAGACCACATGTTGGATAATGTTCACTTAAGAACAGTATAATTTCCACTGTGTGTGACATAGATTTATATGTATGATACAGGTATTAAAGAGAACCTAGTAAGGATTGGGGAGGTTGGGAAACTTGTATATCAGATGTGGAAATTGAAGTAAGCATTAGACTGTTAAGACTTAATTAACTGTAGAGGAGGTATAAGTGCTAAGAGGGATAATTAGAGCAGTGAAATATTTACAAATGGTGCTATGTTCAGTGAGAATGCCGTATAGTTAGTGTTCAGAGTTTGAATGGAAAGACACTGAACAATAGCTTCTTGAAGGCAGGTTCTCTGTGTGTTCTGTGTATCTGTATCACCAGTGCATAGAAACCTCCCTAGAGTATGACAGTAGTATGTATGCCGTAGTAGAAAATTAGTATTTTGACTCTTAGGGTTGAAAGAGGGGAGGCAAATATAACTGGATTTTCAAAGGCTTTAAACATATGAGGGACAAAAACCTAGTATAATTGATTCTAAACATTTGTAGAACAGATGAGTAAGTATTCCATTTCAGGTTGAAGAATTTGAGATTTATTCTGTTGTGGGTTACTGGATGTGTTAACTTTATAAATCTATAGATAATGTGTTTTGAAGGATTATTCTAGGAAGATTGCATTGGCAAGCTATTGCACACAAGTGAAGTATTATGAAATAGTGTTTTAAGAAGATTCAGAGAGACTCTAGGAAAAGAATATAAGTAGAATATCATGAAAGCCCAACACAAAAAGAATGGTAATGGAAATGAAAACCTACCTCAGGAGACATTCATAAGGAATATTAAGCATAGGGCTACTGGAGGAAGAAGAGAAGGGAGAATCAAAGATAATGCCAGTACACTGGTCTAGTTGACCTGAACTATTATATATTATAGTACTACCTGTAGTGTTAGAAATAGTAGTTAAGGTCCAAAGGCATATGGGGAAGAGATGAAGGCTATATGAAGAGTTTGTTTTTAGTTTTGATATGTTTTATGTGATGGCAGGAGAACCAAATGAAAGTTTACAACAGAAATTTGGTGATTTAAGATCCAAAATACAGAACTGAGCTTAAGGCTGGGAATGTGCATTTGGAAATTGATTATTCAGGGGGACAGTCAAAATCATAAAACTGCATGAGCACTGCAAGAGGGAGAACATAAATAAAATGAGAAGGATATGAGATGAAGAACAGGTACTTTTAGTTTTTTTTCCCTCACACCAAAGGGGAAGTGATAATTCCCAAAGTTAATGTCAACAAATCTTAGAGAGGTAAGGTGCTTAGCAGGATTGAATGCCATAGAGCAGTGGTTTTCAACCGGCGGTCCACGAACTGATCCAGTCTACCAGAAATGTCCAGCAGGTCCATGAAATAATTACCATGATGTTTGCTGACCTTGTCACTGTCCTATACACGTGGATCATGTAGCAGCATGGTGGAACGAGACAGCACTGTCTATGATGATGAGCATGTGCAAAAGGCATCATATGCCAGGAAACCAGCGTATCTCTGTTCCCAGCCTCCAGCCATTGAGTAAGAGTGAATTGCAGCCTCAAGAAGCATTGTGGCCTTCTCATGATATAATCTATTGAAGCATCCTTGGATATATACCATCAAGGACCTATGGAAGGTTCAGGTTCATTCTTTTTTTTTTTTAAGATTTATTTTTATTGGTTTTTGAAACAGAGAGAGAGAGAGAGAGAGAGAGAGAGAGAGAGAGAGAGAGAGAGAGAGAGAGAGAGAGAGAGAAGGGGGAGGGCCCAGAGCAGTCTTCATAGTTGACAGCATTAGTTTTCCATATAGTTTCACTCCACAGGTGGGCACAGTGCTGCGCAGGGCAGGAACTGGGCCTGGAACCTCCCACATGGGCCCTGGCAAGAACTGAACTGGGGGCACACCCCAGTTCAGCTTGTGGGTCCACATGGGCTGGAGCCGGGATTTGATCCTCTCTGTCTCTGGAGCTGCAAAGAGAGCGCTTAACCCGCTGAGCCATCCCTGCTTCCCCAGGTTCATTCTTTTGATGGTAGTACATCGTTAGCTCACCTGTCAGTGTAAAGCAAGTTATTTCTTATGCCTTTGTCCTGTAAAATTTGTGCTGTAAAATTTTAAACCCTACAAAATGGAAAGAAAAAAACAATTAAAATTCACACTCTAAAAAATTCTGTTGTATTCTGTTTTTTATTTCTGTCTTAGCAGTCCCAGAAAAATTTTCTTGTTTTCACTGGTCCCCAAAGGTTGAAAACTACTGTCATAGAGCAACCAAGAGTTGAACAGAATATGGTCCATGTCCATCATTATTTTCGTAAATAAAGTTTTATTATAACACAGCTATTTTTTGTTTATATATCATCTGTGTCTGCTTTTGTGCTACAGTAGTATACTTGTAGTTGGTAAGGAGAGCGAGTGGCCTACCAAGCCTAAAATATTTACTGTCTGATCATTTACATGAGAAGTTTGCTGACTTCTGCTATCGAGATCTAAGAAAGGAAGACTAAGAGGAGCGCCTTAACCTTTGATGACCTGAAAGTTCAGTTTTATTTTGTAAACAAATGTTTACTGACAGCTTTTTTTGTGCCTGGCATTTGGTTTTTGCTGGTATGGTATAGGAAGAGGTTAGATACTAGCAAGAAATTCATTAATGTGTGAATAAATTGTAAAGAGTAAAGGTAGTCAATTAAAATTTTTGTTTTGTGGAGAAGTGAGTGGTATTTTGAAGAGTATATGAGGAGGAGATTTTTAAACATGGAGAAAATAGAAACATTTTTATGGAGTTCCTCAGAGAGAGGCAAAGTATGTTGCCATTATAAGAATTAATGGTCTAAGACTTGAATGCTGGGAGTACATGGGCCTCATTACAGGAAATGAATAGAATTGTTTGTGGAATTAAGTTAAGAATAGTAATTGCTCACACAGCTGTTTTTAAATAGCAAATTGTGTTAGGTAATCAGCAAAAATCCACTAAAATGTACTTCATAGTTATGCAGACACTGCTTTATTGGTACTGACTTATGATTCTAATGGGTACTATAAAAACAAACAAAAAAAACCTTTGTATGCAGTTTTCACAGTGGTACGGTACTTTATGTTTTTTGTTTAATGTGCAAGTACAGTGGTAATATTTGCATCTTGCATCTTACTTTTCCCACTACCAAACCCAAATAAATAATAATTGTTTTGTTCATTAAGAGCAACAGCATGAACTTTATTAGCTCACAGAGCAATGAGGCATGTTCTTATTGAAAGGAGTAGTATCTGATTGTTTCTCTGTCTTCCTCCCTAGACAAAACTGGGATGTTTTGTGTATTTGGATATAAGTCTACTTACTTACTTACTTACTTATTTATTTATGTACTTTGTTTTACTGTACTTCTGTTCTTTTGGAATTGACTATTTCTTAGAACTCTATTTTAATTTATTAGTTGGATTGTTAGCAATGCCTCTCTAAGGATGTTTATTAACTCCCACAGTCTGTTTAGAGTTAATATTGTACCACTTCACATAAAATACAAAAGTCTCTTAACCTTATAGATCTGTTTACCCCCACCCTGCCTTCCTTTATGCTGTTTGTCATATATATTACACCCAAATACATTGTAACTCCTTTGAGACAATGTTATAATTTCTTGTATAAATAACTTTTAAAGAAGTTAAAAAGACAAAACAATCTTTTATATTTACTATTTCTGCTGCTCTTCTTTCCTTCCTCAAGATCCAAGTTTATCTCTAATAACATTTCTTTCAGCTTGTGAACTTATTTTAGTATTTATTGCACTGCAGTTTTGCTGACAACAAATTCTTTTTTTTTTTTAAGTTTATTTTATTAATTTTTGACAGAGAGAGAGAGATACAGAGACAGAGACAGAGAGAGAACTGAACTGGGGAACTCACCAGTTCAGCATATGGTTCCACACGGACCGGGGCCGGGATTCGATCCTTGGTCCCCAGCGCTGCAAAGTGAGCGCTTAACCCACTGAGCCATCCCAGCTTCCACTGACAACAAATTCTTAACTTTCTTTTATTTGAAAATGTATTTTATCTTCATTCTTAAGGGATATTTTTATTCTGGTAACCCCCCTTGCATCCATCCCACTACATTTTAAAGATGTGTTTCCACATCTGCTGACATCCATAGTTTCTGAAGACATATCTTGTAATGATTTGAACTGTTTTTCCTCTGTATGTAATGATTCTCTTTTTCTGTTTACTTTCAAGGTTTTCTTTGTATTTTTAGTTATCAGAAGTTTGACTGTGATGTACCGTACCTAGGTATGGTTTTCTTTGTATTTATCCTGTTTGAGTTCACTGAGTGTTTTTAATTGGTAAATTTATGTGTCACCACATTTGTGGATTTTTTTGGCTATTATTCAAAAATTGTAACTTCCCTATTCTGCTTGTTCTCTCATTATGCCTGTTGGCCTTTTTAATATCTTTCCTTACATCTCTGGGTTCTTGTTAATTTTTTTTTAAATCTTTTTTCTCTTTTTAGCAAATGGAATTATTTCTTTGATCTGTGATAAAATTTACTTACGGTACTCTTTTCCTATCATTTCCATTCTTCTCTTTAATCATCCAAGAAATTTTTTTAGGTTTCAGATACTGTAATTTATAAAACTTACATATATTATTTTATTTTTTTTCTCTATATGATTTCCAGTCTTTTCATTCATTATGGGCGTATGTCCTTGACTTCATTGAGCACAGTAATAGTATCTGCTGTAATGTCCACATCTGAAAATGTCAATAACTGGGCCATCTTGAGGTTGGCCTCTCCTGATTATCTTTTCTCTTATGATTAGAGCACATATCGTTATCAAGAAATTTTGGATTGTATTATGGATGTTGTGTGTGTTATTTGTGGAAATACTGGTTTCTTTCATCTTCTTCCAAAGAGTTTTGATTTCTTTGTTTTAAAGAGCCATTAATAGAATTAAACTCAAAGTGAAAACTCTCTCTTGCCTGAGGTTGGCAGCTGCTCAGATCTCGGTTTGATTCTTTTGGCCTCAGCTGAAAACTGCCTTAGACCTGCCCTATGAATGTGTTTGCTCTGGGGCTCAGACAAAGACTTGGGTAGAGATGTACCGAAAAGTTAGAAGTCTACTTTTCTGTCTCTCTCCTTTTTGAGATTCTGTCTTTACTTTCTGGTGACTGTGGTGGATGTGGCTCTGTCCTCTTTTTCTTCAAGTCAGAAAGACAGTGGGTTTTCTACTGAAAATTTAGTTTCTTCATGGTATGGCTGCTGCTTGCCTATAGCATAAAGTTTTAAGAATGGGAAACTCACTTGTGCTGATCCCCAAAAGCTGATAATAAAGAAACTCATTCTGTTTTTTTCTTCCAAGTTAGTATTTCTAACCTAAATCAGCCTGTTTTTGTTCACTCTGGAGCCTTTAGGGAGCTCTTTTATAGTTACCACACACATATACACTCCTCCCCCAGGGCCCCAGCCCAGAATGTATAATAGCTATCTGTAGGAACTTAGTGCATCATATTGAAAACCTTGCTCATTAGATCAGTTTTGAGATTTTCTCCAACATATTTGCATTCTTCTTTGAAAAAGAATACCCCCTTTAAAAATCATAATTTTTGGAATTATCATTATTATTTTTGGAATTATTTTTAACACATCTTTACTGAGTTTTTATGACAGAATGTTATGTGAATGCCTTAATTTTATATGTTTTTAACCAGTTAATTAATCTTTTACTGCAGTAACTACTGTACTTCTGTTATATACCAGAAGAGAATAGAGATGAACAAGGAATGTTCCCTATTATAACATTTTATTGGTAGGATATATATACACAGAAACAACCATAGTGTTCAAAGTAAAATAAGTGCAAATTAATTTCTGAAGAAATATGATTAATTTAGAGTTAGTTGGCAGAGAACATTTTTCAGAAGAGGGGACATTTGATCTTAGGATGATGCGAAATAGGAAATTCAGTAGGTGGGTGAAAGGATGAAGATGGATATTCTAGAGCAAGGAAATAATGGGGGCAGACTATAAAAATGCAATAAGTTTTAGCATGTTTGCTGAGTAATTAATGTCTTGATGAGTTTGGAGTTGAGTTTTTGATTTTTGATAAGTATTAATGGTAAAAGGTAGATTGAGGCCACCTTACAGAATATCTTGCACAGGAGTATGAATGTTATTCCTGAAGTATCAGAGGATCACATTTGGGTAGTGAATGTGATCCAACTTGTGTTTATGGCAAGACAAGGGTATGTGTGAGGGAGGGAAGGAGGGAGGGAAGGCAGGGGAGGGATGCCAAGAGAGAGAGAGAGCATCCCCTGTGCTCTTACTCCCAACTTTATGTGTCCCTTTTGTATAGGGATAGATTTGGACATGATACCATACAGAGTGGCTGTATTGACTTGTTTTACTTGCCAGCTTTGCTGCAGAGATATCCTAACTACTCATCTCCTCTCCAGTCTTTGTATTGTTCCCTTCATCCTTTAATTTCTGTCAGTTCACTAGATGACCTACTACTACTGGAAATATTTTTCTGATTCCAGACCTGTTTCTCACTTTATCCTAGTCATAATCTAGGGCAGCAGAGTCGTTGCGGTTATAGGTCTGATAGTGGCAAGTTGGAGAAGAAACTGGTCTGCAGGTTTACTCCTTATTCACCCCTTTTACCTCCAGGCAGGTCTTGTCTGAGCCTCACCAAACCTTAAGTAATGCTTCATGTACACAAACTCTGTACTGTTGGGGCCCACATGGGGGGAAAATAGGTGTTTAAAGTATATAAAAGTCACTCTTCTCCCCCTCAAAAAATTTATTTCCAGTTTTTGCTAGCGGTTGAAAACTAGAGATATCTGTAGTACTCTTTGCTTGGAGAATGAAAAAAGAGAGAGATAGAAATTGAGAGAATGTCATGATTGATTCAAAAAAGAGCACACTTTTGGTCAAAAACAAAAGATAGTGGTAGTGGAGAGGAAGCAGATAGAGTAATAGCTGAGTTCTTCATAGAAAATAGTAATGCCAGATGTTAAACTTTGCCAAGAAATTTACTTGCTCCTGGAAGTCTTGCTCTCTGATACATCAAAAACTTTGTTTCCACCTTTATTCCTTCTCTAGAAATTACTTCTTCTCCAGCCTCTTAAAGAACTGCCTATATATGTAATAGTAATCTGTGATTTGCTTTTTGTTACTTTTTCTATTAGATGTTTTGAATTTTTTTTAAGATTTATTTTATTGTTTTTGACAGAGACAGAGAGACAGGGAGAAGGCGAGGGCCCAGAGTGGTCTCTATAGTTATACCTCATCATTTTTCAACATGGTTTTGTTCCACACAGGTGGGTGGGGGCCGTGCAGGGTGGGAACTGGGCTGGAGGCCTCCTGCATGTGAGGCATGCTTCCTTGAGCCAGGGGCCAAACTTGGGAGCAAGAACCAAACTAGGGGCCTCCCACATGGGAAGGACACCCCAGTTTAGCATATGGTTCTGCACAAGCCAGGGCCAGGATTTGATCCTTGTTCCCCAAGGCTGCAAAGCGAGCGTTTTATACTGAGCCATCGCAACTTCCTCTCTATTAAATGTTTTTCAAATGAGGAAGCAGATTGTTTTGTTGAAGTTTCAAACCATTATTTTTAGATATAAGGTCTAAATTTTAATGTCTGTTTTTTACTGGAAAATATTAAAAATAGTATGTCTTTTAAAATGGGCAATGTGGAATCAAAATATATATATTGGATTTTATTTCATTGGTTCCATTCAGAGAAGCAGGTACTTAAGAGATTTTGTTTATAAAAGATCAAAACAGAAGAAAATCATTTTAATCTCTGTTTGTTCAATTATTCATTAACTCAGTCTTGTTGAGTAGAAACAGAATATTGGAAAGTTAAGCAAGTCTCAAAGAGTTTCTACTACTTAATTATTGGTAAACTTTCTCTTATATCTATCATTTTAATCTGTCATTTGAGGAACTAGCTTCTCTAAAATTCTTGAATCAGCATGCATAGACTAGAAATGGGAAAGAAAGAAAATACGGTATATGGCAATCAATGATGGTTTAAACGTATCTTAATAAATATATTTTTCCCCTTAATCACAATATTGCAACTATAATGGATTTTCTTGTTGATAGTTTCAGATTTTGATCAGTTTGTACAATTTCTGTATTAAGTTTATTTTCTATGTGTAAGTTCTTTTTTTCCTTCTTCTTACTCAATCTTATGGCTGAAGCTTTGGAAAGTTTATTATTCCTGTAATATTTCTCCATTTGTATAGCCATTGTCTTCAACAGAAAGGCATCATTGATGCTTAAAGATGACTCTTGCCTTTGTCAGTGCCAGCCACGACCTTCTATTCAGAGTCTGGATATGTGAACAATAAGACTATAGAGTTCTGAGTTTCAAATCTATCAGATCCTTGTTATTCTACAGCAAACTTTGAGCCCCCTGCCATGTCCAGTATTATTGGTATGTGGTACTCTTTAGCTGGTGGCTTAATTAATTACCATTTTATTTAATTAATCTTTGCTTTTTCATCATGCTGTGGAAGTAATTAGTGTCACTTCATTTGAATTGAGTGTGTTTTCACAGAATTTCATGGACCTCTTTCAAATTTTATCTGAGATGTGTTCTGTATCAAGCACTCATCTTTTCTGTAGTCTCTTTTACAAATGTATTTAAAATAACACATAGCCTTCATTTATTAATCATTTGTGATATGACAATTCATTAAAAGGGGATCATCAAAATAAATTTCCATTATATGTTATAAATTTTCAGTGAAAGTATGGTTTGCTCTGTATCCCAGATCCATCGTTCTGCTTTTTATCGCTATGAATTTGATTACTCTAGGTACCTCATGTAAGTGGAGTCGTATAGTATTCGTCCTTTTGTGATTGGATTATTTTACTTAACATAATGTCCTCAGGTTCATCCATGTTTTAGCATCTGTAAGTATTTCCTTCGTATTTAAGGCTGAATAATATATCATAGAGCACATTTTGATTATTCATTTATCCTGCAATAGACACTTGAGTTGCTTTCACATTTTCGGTATTGTAAATAATGCTGCTATTGTTCCTAGAAATGGGTTCTTGGTAGCATCACAGGAAAGAATTCAAGGATGCAATGAATAAGCCAAGCAAGCAGTGGATTTATTAAAAGAAATAGGATAGTAGACTCCCAAGATGGTGGGAGTCAGGCCAGGAAAAGAACAACTGCTCCAAAAAACAAAGGGGCTTTAAGAATTTATTACCCTCAAAATGAGGCCTTTGGAAATTTAGGGATGGCAGTATAGGCATTCCCAGGTGGGTCCTTCTCACTGACTACTCCTTCCTGTTCGGAGGTGGAATTCTCTTGTCCTTATTTGGCTCTAGTTGAAACTGTCATAGTGACACAGTGGGTGGATGTTTTCTCTGCCCCTAATGCTAATGAGTAATCTATTACAATTAGCTAATGTTAACCTTGAGGGGCAAGATGGTATCCTGTATCTGTTCTCAGCCACCAAAATATAGTTCTGGCCATTCTGGTAGTTGCACCTTTTAAGAATGACCTCATCTCCTCCCTCCTTTGTCTCCCCTTACTTTTTCTTTCCTTTCCTCCCCTCTTTCTCCCTGTGGCCCTATTCTTTCTGACCATGGTAACACTATGAACATGGGTGCATAAATATTTGAGAACCTGTTTTCAGTAACCAGTTTAAAAAGAAAACTTTTTATAAAATTATTTGCAGTTTACTAAGTAGTTTTATATTAGTGGATTTTGTAGTTAATAGTAGCCTTTGTTTTGGATTGGGTCTCATAGGCATCCTATCTGCTGTTCTACAGTGTTGATTGCAAAGAAAATGCTTGGAAAATAGCACACAGGTAACTGGAGAGAGATGGTAACAAAGTGTTTTTATTGGATACTCACAAACTTGTAGAATATTTTTTGAGTTTAGAAACTTAAGATTTTAATAGGAATAAACAAGACATTTTGTATTTTTATGCATAATCTCTGTGTTTTCAAAGTTTTGAGTTCACTTGAAATTGTGCCTGGAGTGTGGTCTGCAGTAGTTCTCTACACTTTTTTAAAGTATAAAATTTAAAAAAAAAGAAGAAACTTTTATAAATACATACTAATCACTTGATAGAGGAAGTACAGCTACATTAAAAGAGTAAATTAAGGTCCTGCAAACGGAATTAGTGATTAGTAGATTCTACTTTGGAAAGTGACTTCCCTTGCCATGCTTTTTTCACTTATCCCTTCAACTGGCAATGTAGCCCCTATGAAAGAGCCTTGGGAATGGTGGCTAGTTAATTGGAGAATTTGGGGCATTTAACTTATACACATCACATTCTCATCTAAATCACAGAGGACTAAATAAATTTTTGAAGAAAAAGAGGTTCTAAACTTAGTAAAATGTTGTCTTTGCAACATCAAGACTTTTCCCATAACGAATAAACAAAAAAATCAACTATTTGTCTTTAATCATAGAAAGAAGTTCAGAAGGGGTTGAGAAAGTATATTGTGTTTGGATTCCAGGATGAAAAAGAAGTGTTCTCAAAACAGAAAAGGGAGAAATATGTGAATTAAGAGATCTCCAACTCTTTCAACTTTTCTGAAGACTGATTAGGTGGAAATAATGTAGCCAAAGCTTCTGAGGTACATTAAGGAGCACAGCGAATTGTTTTGTTGTTAATGGTTACTGATCCTTGTCACTTTGAGTTTTCCTTTGCAGTTTTCATAAGAGTGGATCTACTCATTTGGATTCAGTTTTACTTGGATGAGTTATGTCATTTGGATTAGTTTTGATATTTGATATGTTTTGATTTAATGTCTTTAGTTAAGACTAATCATTGCTCTGATAGAAACCAGTTTTATTAACTTGAACATTTGTTTGAGTTGCTTCATTTTCTAAGGCTTATTGATAAGGGCTGAACTGTTCATATTTTCATGTAGACAAGTACTAAACTATAGAAAGTTCTGGGGTTCATTTACTCTTAGAGATAACAATGGATGGGGATAGAGATGATAAACCTAGTCTATGCCCTATATTAAAGTTTCCAAAACAGTACAAGGACTGTTCAGAAAAAAATGTAGCCATTGTCAATATAACAAGAATGGTCCAGACAGCCTTCATGTTTTGTTTCTGGAAGTCTGCAATGTATATAGGACAGTGTATGAAGCAGTGATGAAGATATTCTGAAATAACTTTTCTACAGGTTTTCTGAGACAAGGATTGATATGTGGCCAGTTCCACGCAAATGCATCTGCCACTCACTGAATTGTACTTTCTGCTATATGATACCAAAAAATTTTTTAATTATCATATTCTTTTGAATTTATATCTTTCACTTTCTTTTCTCCATAGGAATGGATGAGCGAGGAAGTACAACATCTTGGGGAACAAGTGGTCAACCAAGCCCCTCTTACGACTCATCTAGAGTAAGTTTCCTCATTAACCCTTGATTAAAAGTGTGAAGATAATTTGACAAATAAGTAAGAACTTTCATATATATGAACTCTGTTTCTTAAGAGAAATGAAGATTGACTTAATCTTCATTGGACTAGAGTAGAATACCCAATACCTTCCTAGTAGATTCAGTTACTTCCATTAACTGTCTACATTGGGAGTTTATATAATCTCCTATAATATGAAGGAACTATTTTTGGTGTTATTTCTACCTATGATACTCTTTACTAAAATTAGAAGAGCTTGGAATGCCTCACTACATATTCTCCATATATAGCCATTTTCCTTAGTGTTTTTATTTGTTTTGAGAGATGGCACTGGCTTTCAGAGTGCCGGCTTCCAGTCTTACCTCTTGCATTCTTGTTCTAGTAGTTGTCAGCTGTTTATGTTAGGGACACTATAGCCCTATCTCTTGGAAGTATATCAAAACAGACATTAACAGGTGACATTTCTTGGTTGGCAGTTAAGAGAAAAATAGGAACAACCTAACATACTACATATTCAAAAGATCAAAACGTTATAGGCTTTTTCAGCAATAAATTAACAAAAAAATCCCCCCAAAAAACTTTGAAAAATGAGACCGAGAGATTGCAAATTAGACCAAAGAATTGCCAGTAAAATTAAATGCTGTGTTTCCGGATGCCCCAATAAATTAGTGAAGTTAAGAGAGGCCTTTTCTAAAAGGTCATACTTTGAATGATTAATGAACTATTTATTTATGTCAGAAAATCAAGAGAAGATAGGAAGCATAAAATTTATGGGTACTTAACCCTAGAAGCAAATTGTCTAAGTGGAAAGAAAACTGAATATGTGATTGGAATTCATAGTCTTCATATGTGTTACACTGTTTTACATTGAAAAATGCTGAGTTAAAATTTTTATTAAAGTATGTATTTTTTCTATTATATTGGGCTGTAGCCTATGTTTAATTTATTTTAATATAATTAATTTATTGGTAAGAACTAGGGTAGTCATTTGGAGTCCAAAAAGATACTGAGTGATTGCTAGTGTTTTAGTGTTTCCTTTTCAGGAGTCACTGTTGAGAAAGCTGGGTTGTAGTGTAAAAAGCACTGCCCTGGGTATCACAAGACTTGGTTTTATTATTGACTCTACTGTGAGCTTGCCACTTAATCTTGCACATCGTATTTTATTTTGAGGATAGTTCAGCCGGTTGATTTCCAACTTTCCTTTCACCCTTAAAAGTTTTTGATTCTTTGAATAATATTGTGAATAGGAAAGGTAGGTTTCCTGTTTAGATTTTTAAATAAGGACTTTATACATTGGAGACAGCAGCAATACTATTCATTAGTACTGGATCATTTTCTTTCACAGGCTTGAGTTAGTGTGTGATAACATGTTATTTTGTAAAATGCATTAAATGGTATCTTAGTACCTATGTTTACTTCCCTTTCAAGCTTTCTTTTTTTTTTTCCCCCTACTTAAGTACTAGCTACGATTTTAGGAGAAGATAACATAATAATGTATCCAAAATTTATACATTTCATGATTCTTAAATGAAGTTTACCTCTAAAGATATATTCAAAGTAAATCTTGGTTTTCTTTTTGCTATTTGATCTGTAGGTCAAATGTGAATTGCCAGTTTTTACTCTTAAATTTTTTTTTTTTGAGTATATATTGTGTGTAGTGAAAACTTAAATTGACTCTATAGTAAACTAGTTTTCTGTTTTAAAAAACGAGATTAATCTTTAGATATTCCCAGTTTACTGAGAAATCAGATAGACTGGTAATTTAATGCTACTCTTCTTTAAATTTGTTTCCATTGAAATCCACTCTTTCACTAACTTTCCTTCTTCTATCCTAGTCATGATTTTGAACTTAAAATGGTTTTTAGTGAGCTAGTTAAGACATTATGTTTTATTTGCAATTTCAAATCATTTACTTCTCCCCTGAATTATTTTCACTAGCAAAGACATTAGCACTCCTTTATAGGAGCATTATCAACTTTTTGAGTTATATTATTAAATAGAATTCACCATCTTGACCATTTTTTCATAATCGAAGTATAGCTAGATGTAGATACATATAATTTTGTTACTGACAATCTCAGTTAACTGAAATACTTCATTATCCTGAGTTATTTATGTGTTGAGTGTTTTTTAATTCAGAAATAAATGTTGATGTTGGCTAAAACCCCATTTGGCATATTGTAGTAAAATTATTATTATTATTTTTAAAGATTTATTTTATTGATTTTTGACAGAGAGAGACAGAAGAGAGAGGGCCCAGAGCAGTCTCCATAGTTGACATTAGTTTTCCATATAGTTTCACTCCACAGGTGGACACAGGGCTGCTCAGGGCAGGAACTGGGCCAGGAGCCTCCCACATAGGCCCCCTGTGAGAACTGAACTGGGGCACACCCCAGTTCAGCATATGGGTCTGCCTGGGCCAGGGCCAGGATTCGATCCTTGGTCTCCGGGGCTTCAAAGCAAGCACTTAACCCGCTGAGCCATCCCAGCTTTCCCTCTAAAATTATTAATAAGTCAATTTAAACTTTAATGAAATTACAGGTACTTTTGTAGAAATTATGTGAATGGCATTTATTTAGACTTTACCATATTGTATAAATAGTACATTTCCGTCACAGCAAATTACATCATTTCAAAAATAATCTGATTTTACATTAATACTAAAAAAAATTTTAATTTTTGTCAAGTTTGAAAACAGGTCATGATTAAATATATTTTATAAATGCAAAATGAGTAGTTTAGTGGAGGTATAAAATATATGCTTTTAGTTTACATGAATTTATCTATTGGAGTTGCTATTTTCTTCCACCATGCCCCTCAAAACTCTAAGGGAGAAAGAATAACATTTTGCAGTATTGTGAAACTGTATTTGGCTCATGAACTCTGTTAATACTGTATATCACTATTTACTTTACTATATAAGATTGGCTACACAAAATCATAAAGGTTGAACTTTTTATTTAACAGCTTTTTAAGGAGAACTTTTGCTATGTATACTTTTGCCTAATAGCCCCTGACTTTAAATCTAATTCTAATGAAGGTACCATTTTGCTCTAGTGACTTTAATGCATGAAGGGAGCTTTACTGAGGCTGGCTGTGTGGTTAAGAACCCACAAACTTCTCATCATTGTGTTTAGTCTTATACCCATTCTCTCAAATGGGTATAAGTGTCAAATGGGTATAAGTGTGTCGGCCCTGTTTTTCTCAAATCCACCAGAAAAGTAGCCTTTGTTGGTTGAGTTTCTGATTATCAGAACTGCTCACAGCACATCATTCTGTGCAGAATTTTTGTTGGACAAACACAGAAATAAATACTATACTTAATTGTGGCTATAAAAGAAAGCATGATTAGCATTCTTAGGAAATGTGGAGATGACACAGAACATATTTGAGACACGTAGAGGGAAGTCACACAGTATTTGTGATATGTTCCTGGGACTTCTTTACTTTTGTTAGAGTTGTGGTTTCTGTGCTGTTGACCCACTGCCCACCTGTGCAGAAAAAAACACACACGAACAAACAAAAGCATCGTTGTGATGTGAATAGCACCTGTAGTTTCGAAAATATGTGGAAGTGGATATCGAGATTAAGTCACCAGCAATTGAAAGAAACAATTAAAATCTCAGATAATTTAGACATGGGCAAGAGGTAAAGTTAATGAGTTTGTCCCTTCTCTCCCCTACTTTACCTTTTCCTGCAAACAAATGTTTTCTATATTTGACATTGTATTAGGCACAAAGACCATAGAATATCATGATTTTTCTTATTTACTACAGTTAATGGTTTATTTCAGTTTCAGGAATTTTTTTCTCTTTAGAAAGCAGTGTTTAAGAGCAGAGACATGAAGCCAGACTGGGCATGAATCCCAGCTCTGCCACTTACTACCTGTGTGATTCTGGATAAGTTACTTAAATTCACTGTATCTCAGCTTTCTCATTTGTGAAATAAGAATGATAATAACAACTACTTTATAAGGTTGTTGTGAGGATTAAATGAGATAATATATGTAAAGTGCTTAGATCAGTGTCTGGTACATAGTGCTATATAAGTGTTGGTTTTAGATCTATGTATATCAAAACTTATCAATTAGATCTATGTAGCAAACACATTTAAGTGAATGAGTACATTTGCAAGTAGGCTGCTAAGTGTAATGAATAAGAACTACATGCTGATTTAGTGATGCTTAATATACTTTTAGTTCTTTTAGATGTGTAAAGGACATAAATATCTATTTTCTTTCCCTTCAGTTGTCTGTTTTTTTCTTGGAAAACTGAAATCTTCTGACAAACTTTGATACAAAAGTTTTAGTTTGTCTAGTACAACGCTTTATATATAATGAATAATCTATATGTGTTTACTGAATATAATCAAACCAGGGAAGAATCATGAGATATACTAGATTGTGTTTGGATATCACGGGAGGAAAGAAAGTTGACTTAAGATGGCAAAGCTTAAAGTAGGTGGTGGGGTATTAAAGGCAATAGGTCTTTCTTCTATAATAATTGTCCTGATTGATGACATTATTAGTGATTCATTTTATTTAAGATCAAAGCCTGTGGGGAGTTGTAGTCTGTGACCTTGGACAAGTTGTTTAACCTCTTTGTACCTTATGCTTCTCTTCTCTAAAATTATGATAATTTTACATATACCTTAAAGGGTTTGATAAAGATAAATTGTAATAATGAAGCTATGAAGTGTTTCCTCTATACAATAAATGAAGGCTGCTATCACTTTTGTTAACTTCTGTTATTATCTCCAAATATCTAATAATTCATTGTACAGTTTAATGGGAATATTTCCTTGTGCACAAATTCTGTCTGAAATGTTGCCTGATTATTCTAGCTCATGGGAAGTTCTAGGGGCCATGTCATCTTGGTTTTTCTGCCCCTTAGCTCTGCTCCCCAAGCTAGGCCAAGTTTTAAGGACTGAAGTACCATTGGAGTTTGCAGCCTGGGCTAGAGGTTATGAGGAGACTCACAGGAGAGAGAAGTTTTATTGACATTCTTTCCTAACAAGAGTTTTTCATTTCTTTTTTTTTTTTAATTGTTTATTTTTGACAGAGAGAGACAGAGACAGAGACAGAGACAGAGAGAGAGAACTGAGCTTGGGGATCTCCCAGTTCAGCATATGGTTCCGCACCGGCCAGGGCTGGGATTCGATCCCTGGTCCCCGGCGCTGCAAAGTGAGCGCTTAACCCACTGAGCCATCCCGGCTTCTCCT
>PVKE010010701.1:0-41881 GCA_004027555.1 Craseonycteris thonglongyai | reverse complement strand
GACAGTTGTGGGGGGAGGTGGGAGTGGGCACTAGATATAAGGTGATGGAAGGGGAACTGATACTGAGTGATGGGCACATAATACGATGCATGAATGATGTGAGGTGGACTTGTACATCTGTAAACTGTCTAATTGTTACCAACCAATGTAACCTCATCAAATTTAACAATAAATTAAAACAAACAAACAAACAAAAAAAACTGAACTGGGAAAAAATAAAAATCAATAAAGTAAAACTTTAATAAATAAATAAATAAATAAATAAATGTTCTAGAAGGTAATCTGAATAAAGACCTGAAGAAAAAAAAAACCAAAACAACCTTATTATGGAGAACTAACCAATTATCTCCTCTATGACAATTTAACAGTATCATAAAGAGCTCTTATGGAAGATTTATTGACAATAAATACTGGCTGCTTTGACTAAAAGCCACCTTAAACTGTCTCTTAAAAAAAAAAAAATTGATTTACCCAGCAGCTAAAACACTGCCATCAGTAGAAAAGGTACAGCAAAGACCATTGCTCAAAGATGCAACTTGTACTGGATAATCCTCATCAATTCTCCAAAACCTCACCATTCTGGAAAGGAAATAAATTGTCCAATAAGTATCTAGCAGGAGATTTAAGGTTAAAACAACTTCTACAATTGAGAAATGCCAAGGTGTTCCGAGTCACAAAATATACACAAATACAAATGACTGCTCTAAGCAATTACTGTACTTTGCTTTATAAAGTTATTTTATAGTCTGTACCAACTGGTAACTTGGATCAACTCACATTTAAAGACTATAATGCATGTCTGCCTTCCCTTCCCAGTTGAGATATATCATGCTCACAATTGAAAGCTTTTTTCCTTACACGTAAAACCCAATCATACCTGTTTCACTCTCTTTCCAAGACATTTATAAAGCCCTTTTATTTAGGGAGAGTAGATCTAGGAATGGCAAAGAACTGACAATCAGAATCTACCTGAGCAAACAGGACAACAATGATTGCTAGCCAATAAAAAAAGGAGACTCCCTGTATGTTTGCTAACATTCTTGAAAGATAATGACTTACTTTCTGAATTAATGTGACCAAATTTCTTACTGCTATATCATCCACACTGTATGACAAAAGCATGAAAAAATGGAATGGCTACTCTAGTTTGTTCCTACCAATAAGAAACACATCTCACTCACGTGGTATTTTATCCTGCAGTCTCAATAACAGTAGATACAAATTACTTTTTTACTACTTATTTTACGAGGTCTGACAATT
The DNA here is from genome assembly GCA_004027555.1 of Craseonycteris thonglongyai. NCBI lineage: Eukaryota > Metazoa > Chordata > Mammalia > Chiroptera > Craseonycteridae > Craseonycteris > Craseonycteris thonglongyai. Next base: position 40,621 of record PVKE010010701.1, on the reverse strand, counting down.
AAGTTTGTGGACTTGCCACCACATGCTTACACTGGCATCACTGTACAAACAACTCTTAGGGTTTCATAACCCAGGTTTATCAGTCACACTGCCGTGTCCGAATCACGTGTGACAGTGTCTTGCTGAGTGGCATTCATTACTGTTGTTGCATGTTTTTGTGCGCGGTTGTGAGAATGTCAGAGCTTGAATTAGAGCAACAAACACTAAATTTCTTGTTAAACTTTGTGAAATCAGGGCATGTTAGTCCAAGTTTATGGAGATAATGCCATGAAGAAAATGGCAGTGTACAAATGTATGAAACGTTTTTGAGAGGAAAAACAGTGTCACTAATAAAGAGGTCAAGGCAGCTAGTAACGAGCAGAAATGACAAAAACATTGCAAAAGTTCATCTAACTGTGTCAAAATCATCGGCTAACTGTGAGAAATATAGCAGACCAAATAAACATCGATAGAGAAAAAGGAAAACCTTCACTGACTCTCCTTTGCTTTTGTTCATCCTTGAGCTCCTTTGGAACCATTTTTGCACATACTTTTCTCATTCCAAGATTTTCAAAGTTTGCCAAGACCTTTTGGAGAGGCAAGATGATGTTTTGGGCCATGTTATCACTGGTGATGAAACAATGAAACAAAGCATGTACCAATATGACCCTGAAGCAAAGCATCAAAGTGCACAATGGAAGTCAGCCAATTGTCCACGACCAAAGAAGTTCCATTAGTTCAAATCAATAGTCCAAATGGTGGATGCTGGAATAGTTCAACAGTTGAGCACTTGTCTCACAGTTGTAAGGTCCAGGGTTCAATTCCCGGGCCTAGCCAGTGCAATCCCATGATAAACTGTGGCGCAACTAGTTACTGCTGGGATGGCTCGGTAGTGAAGTTACTGACTTGCATGTGGGAGGCCCCAGTTTGGTTCCCACCCTGTGTGGCCATATATCCACTCGTGCGGAATGAAACCACGTCACAACTAATGATGTACAACTATGGAGACTGCTCTGGACCCTCCCTCCTTCTCTCTCATCTCTCTCAAATAATAAAATAAATCTTAAAAAATAAAGAGCCACAACAACATTGCTGACCATTTTTGATATGAGAGGGACTGTTCATTATGAATTTGGACCAACTAGATAGTCAACCAAGTTGACAATTTGGAAATGCTGAAACGGCTGTATGAAAATTAGAAACCACCTGAACTTTCACCAATAACTCATGGCTCTTGCATCACTACAATGCACCAGCTCATACAACATGGTCTTGAGAGTTTTTAGCCAGTAAACAAATACCGCATTTTCCGGCGTATAAGACGACCGGGTGTATAAGACGACCCCCTAATTTTACAGTTAAAACATAGGTTTAGGCCTATGTTTGCTGTATAAGACTACAGCCTCGGAAGTGGGGGGGGGGTAGTCTTATACAGCGAATATAGGCCTAAACCTATGTTTTAACTGTAAAATTAGGGGGTCGTCTTATACGCCCGGTCGTCTTATACGCCGGAAAATACGGTGACTGTATTGAAACACCCTCCCTACTCACCTGATCTTGCCCCCAATGACTTTTTTTCTTTACCCAAAGATAAAGGAAATACTGAAAGGAAGACATTTTTGATGACATTCAGGACATCAAGGGTAATACAATGGCTCTATGGTCATTCCAGAAAAAGAGTTCCCAAATTGCTTTGAAGGGTGGACTAGATGCTGGCATTGGTGCATAGATTCCCAAGGGGGAGAACTTCAAAGGTGAATGCAGTGATATTCAGAATGAGGTATGTAGCACTTTTTCTAAGATGAGTTCACGAACTTAATTGTCAGACCTCCTATTTTGACAATGTCCTTTTGCTTCAACTTTTGTAAGATATAACTGAAAAGAAATCTGTGAGCTAGGCTAAAAGCTACCCAGTTTGCCTGAACGAATTAATAAGCAAGGAACAGGGAAAGGCATACATGCTCTTTAGTTTACACGGATATCATTTAGGTCAATATTCTTTAAGACCCACCAACATCTCCCAAGGTCTTATCTAGAGAAAGAGACACAAAACTGCAGACAGGCTTTATATTTTAGTCTTAAAAATGTTTTCATTAAGCAGCAGGATGAAAAGAAATCTTTAAAAGACAATAATAGGTCAGACCATAATTCACACATACTTATCATCAGCAAGGCTTGCAATATGCAGTCCATCATGACTAAAAGATACCGATCGTACCCATCGGTCATTTGCTCCTCCAGCAAATATTGGAGTAGGCGGGGGAAACAGGTGCCTAAGGTGAAATTACATGTTTTCAAAATGAAAAATATATATAAAAAGACGTTTTCAGTGGACAAGAAACAACTATCTAGACACAAAGTACATCTGTCATTGAGTAACGTTTAAAGTGGCCTTAATGAACACAGCTAGGACTTGAGAAGAGCTGATGTATGTCCAAATTAAAGGGACCTGAAAAGAATTACTAATCTCTTTTTTACAATCTGGTTTATACCCTAAAATTAAGTCTGACTTGCTATACTCACCCAAATTCCATCAGAATGTCTCCATTATATGGATCCCATATATATACTCGAGTATCATAAGATGCAGTAGCTAGTAATGCTCCATCAGGAGAAAAGTCACAAGCTACAACATCATGGTGATGTCCTTCTAGTTTCCGTATCATGGTATATTTATCCATATTCCAAAGGAAAACCTGCAACAAAAAGGCAAATGTTATAGCTTCATTCAGACACACACAGGACAAAGTAGCACATCTTAAACTAAAACTTCTATATTTAATTCAGATTATATTAAATGAAACATTATAAATTATATATAATTAAAAGAATATGCTCAGTGTCATAGTCAAATTAAAATCAGTCTTTAAGTTAAAGTAGACATGCAAATTCTATTTCAAATGTTTCTGTTAAATGTTAATTAAAAAATAATCTACACATTAAAAAGGCAGTGCAATTTAACCACAAAGTTATACTGAAATCCATTTATTTCAAAAACTATTTAACTAAAATATACAGAAATAAATAGGGTTAAGTACTACAAACCCCCTTCTTTTTTTTATCCCCAGAAACTACCAAGTTTTTAAAGAATATACAGACAGAAAACGTAAGGTTAACAAATTGTTACTCCATTGGCATCTCCCTTTGAGATAATCACTTGTTTACAAAAGGCTTGGGTCACCAACGTGAGCCTAGGAAGAGAAATAGATACTGCAAGCAAAGAGAATTTTCACAGCCAAATAAAATTTTTTTGGCAAAAAACAAGGATGTTAAACCACATTATAAATAAAAATAATTTACAAAAATAATACAATTAACATTTCTGTGAATCAAGATTTGCTAATCTTATTTTCCCAAACTGACTGCAATCATTATTTTAAATATAAAACATTTAAATGATTGTAGTACAAGTTCATATATAGTTTTAGATTCTAAAATCAGTAATTAGACTGTGCAGAATAGCTCTAAATAGCATTCTAATGTTTACTGCAGTCTGTTATATTAAAACTGAGCTTGGAGGTTCATAACAATAATATTAATAGTAAGACTTCTCTTCCTCTTGGATAAAGCAGTCCTTCCTTTTGGCTACATTATTTTCTGCACAGACACAACATATTACTTCCAAAGAAAAATAAATACAAATTTTAAATTGCATCAAACTTAAAGAATCTCTAGCATTTCAAAGAATTCCAAAAAATAGTACAGACAAACCATCTGAAAGTCAATTACATTACATTAAATTGGTTTCACTTGTCAAGACTCCCACACTTCCATCAGACTGGAAGATCAATTTACTTGGAGGAGTCGGTGGGTTTCACTGTGGGGGAAATTATTTTAAAAAAGAAAAAAAGAAAGAAAGAAAAGCAGAAAGTGGACATCGACCAGCACCTGTGTACGTACAGTACACCTTGCAGCCGAATGCAAGGTTACTTCATCCTATGGTAAAGGTCGCCCCCAGCCCGGTAGCCAGAGATGCCACTCTGCCCAGCTAACACCATTGTGCGCCTGTGTGCGAGTGGTGCCAGCATAACCTCAATCACACCAATATTGCTGCCACCACCTGTGACAGGGAAAGCAAGAAGCATATGGAAAACACACAGCCTAAAATAGCAATATCAACATCTAGCTTTGTTGTTCTTATGATTTTTAAGGAACTACATATTTTTTCCCCCTAAACTTCCAACATTTGTAACTATCATTTTAACATACTTCTTGGCTAAATGAAATGCATTTTAATCAGTTTCCCACCCCCATTATTTCAGTGTACTGCGATCATCACATGTATTTGGACTTTAACCATTTTCATTAATACCTGAAGCTATAAGACCTCTTTAACTATACCAATTCAGAGCAGGTAGACAACTAAAAGAGTTAATCAATAAGCATAACCCTCTTAAGAACCACTTTCTACTTAATCTGTCTACAGATAAGATATGCTTATGCCTGTTAGTGTAAGACAGAACTTATAAAATTTCTACTATAATTTACTCTATGACATATACAAGTGCTATTTTTATTCTTATTAGATATTTAAATTGCTTTTTTCACTTAAATGTCCAGGATCAGCTGGGACTCAAAACTTTAAAACAGCAAACTGGACCAAAAAGAAAAAAAAATAGAACAGAGAAAATTATTAGCAAGGGAATGTGTCAGCATTTGGACTAGATCTCTTCTATAGCACATAAATTTTCCTAAACCTTAGAAAAAATAAATTTGACAAACCCCTTACTTTATGAATATGATTTCTAAAAACAACCCAATGTCTTCCTTCACAATCAATAACTGTATTTAATTTCCCTCATGCAAATTCTACCCATGACAAAATATAACATTTAAGGTATTCATGACACCGAGCAGAAACTTCATAAGTAGCTTAGATTTAAAAGGATTATGTACACATTATTATAATCTGATTCACAATGAATGTACAGGAACTTTGACACATACTGCTTTACTGGCTCCCACTGAACACAGCATGGAAGAGTCAGGAGAGAATGCACAGCTGTACACCCAGTTCTGATGGCCTCTCAATACTTTCATCATGTTTCCTGAACAAAAAGAAATACCTGTTAACCCCCAAATTAATCCACTTCAAATGAGGATCATCCAAAAAAGGCAGAATCATAGAATCACAAACTAGTGGCAATAATTTAAAATGGGTTGGCAATATATCCCAGTGGCTCATTTTTGTAACTGAAGCTTTACTGAAACATAACCATGGGCATATGTTTATGTTGTACTCCAATGGCAGAGTTACCACAGCACAGACAATATGGTCCATAAGCCTAGGTATTACTTATGTGGCCCTTAAAGAAAAAGTGTACTGATCCATCATTTACAGAAGATAGAATTCTTAGGGATGCTGGAATAGCTCAGCTGGCTGAGTGCCCGCCTTGCAACTATGGGGTCCAGGGTTGAGTCCCAGCCCCAGCCCATGCAAACCCATGTGCTGAGCTAAAGAGCAGCTGGTAACTACCAAGGTAGTGGCAAAGGTTTCTCACCTCCCATATGGGAGGCCCTCAGTCCGGCTCTTCCCCAGGCAGCCTCACATCCACCTGTGTGGAATGAAACTATTTTGCAGCTGATGATATGTAGCTGTGGAAATTGCTCTGGGTCCACCCCACTTCTCTCAAAAAATATTAAAATAAATCTTAAAAGAAAAAAAGAATTATTTTATTCTACAAATGAAGAAACTGAATGGAACACTAAAAGTCTATCTGAATTCTTAAAACATGCATACAACTTAAAATATGTTGAGAATGCAAGTACTATTTGTTATACAAAGAAATATAAAAATTTAATTTTGGGGGAAGCCAGGATGGCTCAGTGGGTTAAATGCTCACTTTGCAGCTCCGGGGACCGAGGATCGAATCCCGGCCCCGGCCCGTGCGGACCCATATGCTGAACTGGGGAGTTCTCCCAGTTCAGTTCTCTCTCTGTCTCTGTATATCTCTTTCTCTCTCTGTCAAAAACAATAAAAAAAATAAATAAATAAAATACCTTAAAAAATTTTTTCTTAATTTTCAAGCTGTTTTAACTCTTGGGACCCCTTCAATTTCTCAACAGCTGAACAATCAGAGAACTGATAAAATGGAGAGGTACACCTCATGGTTTGGAAAAATTAACATTACTTTATTAGGCAATGGTTACTACCCATCAGTTGGAACAAGTCTCCAAATCTGAGGGGTCTGCTTCCTACTGCTTTCAATTTAAGCTATCTTACACTTAAGCCCGTCAACCTCCAGCTTAAAGCTATTAGGGAACTAGAAGATCATATCCTGGGTTACATTTATGGTTTTGTTTGATTTATACAGAGAAAGCGATCAGAAGACTAAAGCAAAGGGAGGAAACTTTGATCATATGCTACTTTTAAAGTCAAATGCCCCAGATGAACCTAATAACCTCTCAGTAAGCAATATAAAAAAATTGATCTTTTTCACAGCCTGGAAAAAAAGACATACCATCATCTTTCAGGTCCCATACTCTCAGAGTTTTGTCTCTTGAAGCTGACACTAGGACCAAGCTGCCATCTGGAGAAAAAGTTAAATCTCTGACCACTTCAGTATGATCTACCAAGTTAAGGAGGAGTTTTCCTAAATGCAATGGAAGGAGAAAATAATACAATATTAATAAATTTTATCTAGAATAGTGGTCTCCACTATTAAAAATAAATGAGTAGAAATATTTGGGCACCTCCTAGCTTACCAAGTATAAAATCACTTATTAGTGCTTTTGCTATTAGTATCTTTGAAGATTCACTATTTATACTGTTTTAAAAGGAATTCTTTCCAGAATAGCAAAACCTATATTTATTAGAAAAAATTAAAAGGAAATTCCTAAAATGTACACAAACTCCTGGATCAAGTTAATTTAGTATCAGAAAAACATTACTCACTTTTAAATCTTTGTATAATATGATTTTAAAATATAAAATCAAATTTTTCCTTTTTTTTTACCTTGGCCTTGGATTACTAATGGACTATCAAACTCCCCAAAGATGTATATTATCACACAACAACCTAAATTTTCAAACATAATCTTAAAAAAATGGAATTTATTCAACTAATATTTAAGTTTTGTTTTCTATGAAAATCTGTTATCTTAAAAGTTTTTCAAGAATCTAATCAAATTTACTGATTCATTATCCCTACTCAATGTTAGTATCACTTGCTATATCCTAATGTACATATTGTTTCAATGCTCATTTATAAAAATCCTTCACATTTTTTATTACATACTAGCAGGCAGAAACTGTTTTAAGTAGTGAGCAACAACTTTTAATTGCCCAAAGAGTGTAACTTCTAATCCTACTTAAATTTTAAATAAAAATGTCACTAAAATCTTTCAAAGGCTAGATAATAATTGCTGGAAACCAGACTTGCCTTGAAACCTGTAAGCTATCAATCACTGAAAATATCAAACACCTTGCTATTTGAATCATAAATTAGTTATGTGATAATTAACTAAGCATTCCTTAGACATGCACTTCCTGCTGTAATAGTCTCTGAACAGTGATCAAGCAGTGTGAACTCTATTATCCTAAATTAAAACCACAGCTGAAGATGCTATTCAGGCCAATTATAAAGACACATTCATTGCTTTTCAGTGAAGTTAAAATCCTCAAATCATATTCTACTGAATATGAGCAATGCCCTACAGCATAAAACAGTCAAGTTTGCTTTTAAAACTATTACTCCATACCTGTATATACATCCCATATTTTGATACGCCCATTGTTTAACCCTGTGGCAAGGAGTAGTTGATCTTGTCCAAATCTGAATCGATGCCATTCTATATTTACACAGCGACTCTGTTTTTCTGGAACTGAAGATCCAAAAGCAAGACTCCAGACTATATCACCACAGTCTATAACATGTTCACGAGGCTTATTTTTCTGAGCACCATCACTATTTTGTCTTGACAATCTCAAACTGCTTGAATTGGTGATGTTCTTGGTGCCATGCAAGAGACTAGAGGTAGAGGGTAGATTAAAAACTAATTATTATTATTCTGAACTCCTATGGATACAAAATAAATGTTAAAACAATCTCAATGTTATTATAGTGATACTAAATAACAACAGAATCCTATAAATGGTAAGGGGAAAAGTTGCATGATCAAATAAATTCAGATCAAGAAATATTCTGTGGCTACAAAAAGACAGTAAAGCTTAACAATAAAGTAATTTAGAATTTATTTGTTTCAAAATAGTCCTCAAAACCACTATATCAATTAGGACTCCTTTAGTTACCTAAAGGAAGTATAAACCAGCAAAAAACAAAATAAAAACAAAAATAACCAAGAACTTAAGATATTGTAAAATCAACATCACAAAATTACCTAAAAAATAAAAAACATAATAATCAGTAATTTCCCATGCTTTCCAGACCTAAAGTAATATGTAATAAAGACATTAATAAATCTAACCACAAAGGTCAAACAGATACCCAAAGCAGGAAAAGATTAAATTTCATAAGATACATTTTAGGAAAATTTTCAACAAATGCTCAAACTCAATTGAATCAAGTACATAAAAATTAATTACATGGTCTCTGCACCACTGTTATCTAATAAAATGTTGTGCAGTCCAGAAAGTTCACATAAGAAAGGTTACCTGACCTGATACAACACATACACTACACCGAGGCACAATTAACCTGCCTTTTAATGCACAGAATCACTTACCCACAAGTTTCTGATAAAGTATTCTATAATGTATAAGGCCAGACAATTTTCCCACAACTTTTCCAATAAGGAGATTTGGCTGTTGATAAAACCCACTTACAATAGTCTACAAAGCAAAAACTTAAATATCAAAATCTTTTTATTACTTCACAAAGAGAAAACAGAAAATTCTACAGATACAAAATATAAAAGAGTCTTACAAGTTCTTAAGGCACTGGGACCACGGAACAAGTTTTACTGTACGATGTCCTTGGGACCAAGCAAAGTATGAACCATCTGGAGCAAAGGCAACAGTCCAATTTTCACGGCCACATTTCTTGTCAAAAGGAGCTGCTGGAGCTAAAAGTTCACCTATAGTACGTGATCTCACTAAATGGAAAAGCAAAAATACAGGATATCATATATAACCAACAATGAATTTGAGACTGCCTCCATACTACTTTGGGACTCATTCAACTCTATTAGAGTAATTTCTAAATGATAAATAATGAACAATTCCATACATTTTAAATCTAAGAGTACTTAAATTTAGCATTCATAATAAAAGCTGGTATATTAACAGAGTGCACAGAGGAATTTTCTTCTGTTTAACAAGCATGATCAAAAAAACCCTACTACACATGTATGCAATGTGAACTCCACTGGAATTTCCTCAATTTTGGGAAAGGATCTTTTTTTAAAATAAATTATTTTTTATCTGTATTTCTTAAAAATTTATTTTGTTTTTGACAGAGAAATAACGACAGAGAGAAAGGCGGGGAGGGCCCAGAGCAGGGAAAGCACATTACTAGTTTTTAAGCTTCATTCCACAGGTGAGGGAGAGGCCACATGGGGGGGGGGGGGGGAGGGGGCTGGGCAGGAGCCCAACCAGGGGCCTCCCACATGGGAAGCTCAAATGGAACTGGGGTGGGAAACACTCCCCAGTGCCAGGATTGAGACTCGATCCTCGGACCCCGGGGCTGCAATGGGAGTGCTCAACCTGCTAAGCCATCTGGGCTTCCCCAGGAAAGGATCTTCTTTATCCATGTATCACCAATGTTGCCTTGGTTAGTCTTGATTTCAAATTTGCAATTCTTCCTTTTAAGTTATAAATTATTGTCAAGTTTAGTTTCCATCTTATCTATTTTGTGGTCAGTTGTCCGGTCATCTCTACAGTGTATTTTTATGTTTTGGACTTAAACTTTTCAACAACTAAACTTCAATACATTCTATGTATTGTAGTTCATATAGGAACCATTTATAATCATATTGCTAGGGAGGATACATATATACAAACTCTCAAAATGTACTTGGTTCAGTGACACTTCCAAACTCAATGTGTGCTCCATCAAACTACTATAGCACCCAGCATGTAATAGGTAGTCAGTAAATATTTATTGAACGAATAAGCTCCCATTCTTAAGTGATTTAAATATTTTATTGTCCAATTCTTTGATACATTAATAAATGAGCTATGGTTTAAAAAGTAAACAAAGCCAAGGCCTATTTTTCTATAATATTTACAAATATGAATACCTAATAAGGCACATTCTAATTTGGTACAGCTGAGATTATCAGAAATTCTCCTTTGGATGACTCAAAAATCTTCCTTGCCACTCCACCACTCAGTCCCAATTCTGACCTGATAAACCTAATCCTGTTCTCACATAATATTCATATATTGAAGACAGCCATGACATCAACTAAATCTTTTGACCAGGCTAAAATTTTCAATCTTTTCAATCATTTCTTAGATTACATGGTTTCAAGTCCATTCCCCATTTTCATCTTCATCATACTTTTCTGGGTAAACTCCAGTTAGTAATGGCTCTCATTAAAGTGCCACCCAGAACTAAATACAATACTTCAAGTGTGGCTGGCTTAAAGCAGTATAAACTCTTCACCTACCTCCACCTCACTAGTAGTAATACAGCATAGGGTGACATTAACTTTAGGGTGGTAGTAACTTGACTTTCTTAATACAAAATTTACAAACCAATGACCCTCATATGACTACAGAATTGTACTTTAAATTACAAATGATTTCTGAAAGGGCTTTGCTGCTCCATTTTTACTTCACTAGGGTAATTTTATGTGCCTAGCCCCCAAATTTGCAACCAGTGCCTAAAAAATTTTTTTTTTTTAACTTGGGTTTCTGTTTAACCACATCCATCTTTAAATCCATAAATTTTAGGAGAAAAAAAAAATCAAAGTTCATAAATAAGAAAAGCAACTTTTAAAATTCAACTGCAAAATGCAAGCATTATCTTAAAAAAAGAAAAGCCCCAAGTTAAACTAGACGAGTTTACTTATGTGATTTCTACCTTCTCAAAAAATAGAGGATTGGCCCTTGTACGGTATTTAACATCTGGTAAATTACCGGTAGACTAGAACTCACCTCTCCATTAGCAAGCAAAAGAAAGACTAACTGTTCCACAGAAAACTCATTTTATTAGTCTGTATTTTAGGATCAATCTGTATTTTCTTTTCAGGATTCAAAATATTTTTAATAACAAGGCAGTTTATTTTTCCTTTTTTTTTTTTTTTTAACCTTGGTCACAATCACACAACTCCTCAAATAAAAGGTGGTAATAAATTAACAACAAAAAAAACTGGTTCAAATAACAAAGACCAAGAAATATTAAAGCTAATTTATTCTTGAAAATAAATTCAAGAAATGGGGCCACTATAAAAAAAAAAAACCTGCCAAATAAATACTGTTACAAGTAGTGTATTAACAATTACCTTGTGTCTCTGCTTGTTAGCAGGTATATCAAATGATCTTCCCATTTTAATCAAATGGATTTAAGCACTCATTTTAATACTTATTGGTACAATATTATAAACCAGCACAAGGCTTACAATAAAGTGCTTTGAAAATTTTTTAATAAATCTTTATTACATTACCTGCAACTGTTTAATGTTAATATCCTAAAAAACATGACTTAATGACTTTGTATAAGTGAAAGACTGCCTACAACGGGAACCTGGTCATAGGTACAACACTACATTGTTAATATCTGTACAGTAGTAACACATCACCTGAGTCACTGCTGAACCAAGCAAACCAGATTTAGCTCCTTCTTCACATTCCTCCCTGCAATCGCACAACCATAAAGGGAGGATCTGTAATAATGCCTTGTGAAAGAAGGCAGTAGCTCAAGGAAATAACTCCATCACATCAAATTCTTTAAATTATTCATGAAATCTTTTTTTTTTCATTTTAGAGTATATTTTATTTTGTCCACTATAACCAAAATATTATCATTTAATATCTAATCAGCAAAAAGAATTGAGGTATTTTACCTTCTTTTTTTATATATCAAATCTTTGGAATCAAGTCTATTTTACTTTAATGGTATACCTCAATAATCTCAATATGAATGAATCACATGGTAAGTGATTACAATATTAGATAGTTTAGCTGTAAGTATTAATTGAACATCTGGTATCTACAAAATATATTCATGAAATCTTATCTCTTTTCTTTCAGTACATACTGGAGAAATCAAACAGCTATAATTAACACCCAGAAAGAAGGGAAAAATTAAGACCTTACTGATGAATAAAATGCTACAAAGACATGAGTGTTTAAATTTTTATCCAAAGGATACTTAAAAAAAAAAGTTTAAAAAAGCTAAAGTTCTTTTAGATAGTTGGCACTTAGCCAGTAACATTATACTACACCCAGGAAATAAGACTGAGGCCGAAATATGCAAAAAACCAAAACAACAACAAAAAACTTAAATTTAAAAAAGGCTACTTAGTGGATAGTTCTACCTCATTACAGCTATGCTAAAATCCTATCTCTTAGAAGAGAGGACTGAAGTTTTTAAAATGGTTCAACAGGATGACGTAAAAAACACATAAATGAAAGGCAGCTCGCTCATTTGATTGGGTAGTATGGGGAAAGCCTCACTGGAATGAAAATAAGAACGTTTGAGTTCTATGTTCCACTTCAGGCCAGACTTAACTAGTCTTAGAGTCAAAATACAAATTAGACATGAATTCTGTTTTCTTTTTAAAATAGTTATTAAAACTAGGGTTAAAGTCCCTTCCTAATCTGCCACTCAACCTTATCCCTGAGAGAAGTACAGAATTCTAAGATACGGTATGTCTTTAGATAAAATTCACCCACAATACAGGATAGAGGGAGGGCATTTTGGCTACTTCAGCTTCTCCCTTTCTCTACAAATACCTCCTCCACGTATTTACAGTGAAATCACACATTTACTTGGAGAATAGGTAAAGTCTCTATGCTTAGTAGCCACCTCCAATTTTCATTTCATCAACACCATTCAGTGATGGCTTTCTTTTGGACTTTAATATATTGTATATATTTAAAGTGTACTGTATAGGCTGACGACTTTGTAAGTTCAATGTTTACTAAGCACGTCTATCAATGCTCAGCACCCCCAAATCCTTTAAGTTGTTTGTTATTTTACCTTAAGAGGATGTGAGGTGCTTTTTAAACTGAGCCAGTGAGTAGGTAGGTCTTGACACACAGACTTCAAAATCTATTACTGCTCTGCCTTCAGCATGGCAGGGCCAGCCACTAAACCAGTGTTTAGACAGCCTTTAGAGTTTGCTCTTCTGTACAACAGCTTTTCTTCGGTCACTCCACCCAACCACTCGTCTCCTCCCTGTGCTCCTGTATATGAAAGATAATTCTGAGTCTCTTCCCATGAACCATTCATTGCCTTACTTAACACCACACCATTTTAAAAAATATTGGTTTTAGCGAGGCTGATGGCATCTCTTTGGTAGCATTTCTTCTTAAAGTGTGGTTGGTGTACATGAGGTTCCTCCCTGTCATACAGCTCAGAACCTTTCCGCATCGTAAACATGAGTCCCTGAGACTTGCCCACTCCCCTGCTCACTCGGTGCCCCAGCTGAACCATAAGAATTCCCAAACAGTGGCCCTGCGTGGCCCTGCGATGAGTTCCCAAGGGGTGCGCGTCAGCCCTGAACTAGTCACGCGGCCCTCGCTGCTTGGTCCAGGTTCCCCCAGACCCTAAGATTTGCGTACTGCTTCCCTCGGTGCCAAGCGCAAGGTAGGCACTGCCATCAATGATGGTCCCCTGTACCCCTCGGCGACACCCACCCGCGGGGCCGCTTCCTTCCTGTTAGCTCCAGGGCTTGGCCTGGGCTCACTCTGCTTCCCTCAGACTCGGACGTTTCCTCCCGAGCCTCCTCCGGGGAGTCCCTGGCTCTCCGGAGCCCTCGCGCGCTCATCAGCACCCCTCACCCACCGTCCCATTACTCACCGATCTCTTTCTCGTTGACCCTCGGAGGAAAGCTGGCCATCTATGGAGCACCGATTGATTCCGGGAGCGCGATGTGGACGCCACGAAAAAGAAGGGAGCGGCTAGCGTTGAGGGGCGTGACGCAGGCTCGGTCCCTCCCGGTCCCGGGGACGGTGGGGAGGGGCGGGGGCGGCCGCGGCGGCTTCTGCCGACTGCCCCGGGAGAGCTCCGGAAGGCCTCGGACCTAACTACGGAGTCAAACACAGACACTAGACCTGGCGTCTGCCTCTCGCCTACCAAACTACCTTCTTCGCTGTCGACTGCAAGCCACACACTGGAGACAAAATGGCGGGCGGCGCGAGTGATAGCAGGGCAGTGGAGGCGGGGCCTCGTGACATCACCTTCTAGGCTCCGCCTCCCGACGTTTGGGACGTGACGGCCTCGGCTCGGCGCCCCGCCCTGCCGCTGGGTGTGTGCGGGTCTCTGGCTGGATCCGACCCAGAAGAGCAGAAGAGCGGGGAGGCGGGGACGCGCTGAGCTACAGCCCTAGCCCAGCGGAGGCCGGAACCTGAGCAAGAACCTACTGACTGCGTGCAGCTGGACGTTGTTTTCCCGGCCGGGACCCCTAGCATGGTATTTATAAGTTGAAGTACCTTTGAAAAGGCAAACGGAGAATTGTAGAACACATTATTAGGCCACAGCGTCAAGATGGCATGGAATTTAAACTAGCTGAACTAATAAGAACAAAAAAGACATTTACGATTTTAACTCGATTTGGCCACCTCCCCAGCCTCCCAGTGCTGGGGAGCCCGAGGTTGCACTGATGAAAAAAATGAGATGAGGATGAGCACCGCTATGCACCACATCAGGCCGTGGTCATTCTAACGTGAGCCAGCCAGTTCTAGGAAGGACCGAGGTGATGGCGTGATGAACACGGAATCCTAGGCATGATGACATCCCACCCCACCACAGGACCTTCCTGGGCTGCCTTTGCCCTGCCTGGTCCCTGCAACGGAGACTGCCTCCTGGGTACAGCGGGGGCTGGTGGCCCAAGATGCCCTGGCCTCTGGCCAAGGCTGATCACACCTTGTCAGCTCTGAAGTGACCCTTCCTTTACCCGAGGTCAAGGCCTCCTGGAGGCAGCTACACACACAGCAGAACTGATAAATGTCATTGTCTGCCAGAAACCAAGTTGGTTCTTGTTTACAGGTGACATATTTGCATTTTAATGGACCCCTTTGAGGACTCTATAACTTGTTCCAAAGGAGGATATCTAAGACGGAATTTTAAATATGTGGCAGATAGGATGGGAAAGGAGTTTCATAGCCAGTCTCCAAAGACCTCAAATAACAATAAGTAGGGAGTCTATTTCATCTTTTTCTTTGTCTGAGTGATAATTCTTCCAACAGTGAAGTGTTTAATGGCAGATTGAAGAACTCAACCCCCCCTTCTTTTTTTTTTTTTTTTTTAAATCACTTTGTTATATTCAGTCCACAATTTACTGATGGCTTAGCCTGTGCCAAGCACTGGGGCTTGTTGAATATTTAGAATAGAACGAAAGAAAAATTTTAATGCAGTCATGTAGCTCATAAAACATTTCTAATTCTTTTAACCAATTGCTATTACCTCTGTTTACTTGTACTATACCGTACAAATTTGTGGAAAATAAAAAGTTCTTGAGTGTTTGTGAATTATTTTGGTGGCTTTTTCAAACAATTGTTTAATTCCACTATAGTTTGTTCCTTCTAACCAACAAACTTCCTGATCATTTTCTCAACTGGCAAAGCATGACAGTGGAATGAAAAATAACTTTATAATTTGTTTATTCTTTAGTGATAATATCGAATATTTACTGGGCCCATGCTACATGCTAGGCACTGTGCCATTAACTCATGTGGATTAACTCATTTAATACCTGCAACAGTATGAATAGTGTATTAACCTTTCACATTTTCTGGACACTTAGTCACTTGACAGCAGTCATAGCTAAGTAGCAAAGTGCTAGATTTGCACTCAGACTTATCTGACTGCTATGCCCTACTTCCATACTACCTTGTGTCTTATAAATGAAACCCAGATTGAAAAGCAAATGTAGACCTTGCATTTCATATATATATATTTTTTTAATGTTGTTTTTTGAATAGTTGTATCCTCTGCATGACAGTCTCCCTGGGTTATAGCAACCTCTCTTTTGGGTATAACTACCAGATCTGTATGAAGACACAAATCCAGACCTGACGTCTCTCTTTAGCCTAAAATTTACATATTCAAACGCTTAACAATAAAGTTCAACATGCCAAAACTGAGCACATCATCTTTCCCAAAGCTGCTCCATCTTCTACATTCCCTACCTTAGTGACCATGTTCAACCAGTCAGTCCTTCAGCCAGAGGCTGGAGTGTTCTTAGACTCCTCTCTGTCTCTCTCAACCCCTCGAATCAATCAGTCCATAGCCCTGCAAGTATTTCCTCTTAAACTGTTTTGAAATCTGTCCTCTCTATTCCAGCTCAGCTGACATTGTCCATAGTTCAAGATCTTGTCATGGGGGAAGCCAGGATGGCTCAGTGGGTTAAGTAAGTGCTGGCTTTGCAGCCCCAGGGATCAAAGATTGAATTCTGGCCATCATCATAAATGGAATACCAGTATTGTTTGCTATAATAAGAAGATAAACATAAAAATAAAATGGGAAACATTTTTAAATTTTCCTTAATTACTTGTCTTGCTAAAGGCATGGAGCCTGAGGTTTGCTCTCCTTTTAAAGAGAGAAATAAGCAAGGTCAGAGACCCAAAATGAGAATGAGTTCTTCATTTACTCAAAGACAATTAGAAAATGGAATAATTTTCTATGTATTTTATATCATTTTATGCTACTGCTGATTTCTACCTAAAATCATTTTGCGTACCACGAGCAAAAATGTCTTTACAAAAAATCATCTTTAAAAGGGAATTAAAGCTGAAGATAGGTGAGAAGGCATTAAGAGTGTATGTAGTCCCATAAAGAGCTTGTCTTTGGACCCAGGCAATTTTCATCCCAGGGTTCTAAAAAACCTGCAAACCACAAAGCCAGGGTAGCAACTCTCTGATGCAAAGTCAAGAAGAAAAGGTGTTAACTGAATGTGTAACTGGTTGAGGAATTATACCCAAAGGAGTTAATGAACAGAATGAAATGAACTTCTCTATGAGAGATGCCTTGGGGAATTAAAAATCAGGTAAACCTGAGGGTAAGGGGGGAGGTGGATGGGAGAGATGGGTTGGTGTGGGGCGGGGGGGATAGGAAGGGGGAATCAAACATACGGTGATGGAAAGTGAGCTGATTCTGGGTGGTGAGCACATAAGCGATGTATAGACAATGGAATATAGAATTGTACACCTGGAAGCAATGTAATTGATATCAATTAATGTCACCCCAATAAATTTAACAACAACAACAACAACAAAAGAATCAGGTAAAAGAACAATCATCAATCAGAAAGAAGCACAGTTTGGAAAGTACAGCTCTAGGTCTACAGAGGTGGTAAAAGTTCATTGGAAAAAGTCCAGAACTTGAAGTCAGGAATTTGGGTCTCTTCCTGGCAGTCACAGGACTTAGGTGACACTTAGGGGACACAGCTTTCTGTTACAGTGACAGAAATGCTTGGTGAATAAAATAGAAAGTACCTATGAAATGCTTTATGTCTCTAGAAGGAAAAACTATGTATGAAAGCATAGGATGGCATTAGAATACTTTTTATTTAGCTTTCAGCCTTCACTGAGTTTATTAGAAATTTATGTAGCTGGAATTACTAAATGATTTGAGGAATAAACTACAAATTATGGAGGAACATGAAATTCTAAAATTGATATGTGAATTAGTAAGACAACATCTGTTTTATTGCTTTGAAATAGGACTAGCAAAATCCCTGAATATACAATTTTTTTTCTTTTGTCAAAGTAGAGACATTTCCCCAGAACGTATTCTTACAGCTTTCGTGATTTCCTTTCAACCTTATCTTTTTCCTCTTTTAAAAAACGTCCAGGGGAAGCCGGGATGGCTCAGTGGGTTAAGCGCTCACTTTGCAGCTCTGGGGACAGAGGATCAAATCCCAGCCCCGGCCCGTGCGGACCCATGTGCTGAACTGGGGAGTGCCCCCAGCTCAGTTCTCTCTCTGTCTCTGGATCTCTCTCTCTCTCTCTCTCTCTCTCTCTCTCTCTCTGTAATAAATAAATAAATAAATAAATCTTTAAAAAACGTCCATTCATCTACTTCTTTATGAGAGTTGCACTGGGGCATTGCTAAAGGATTAACTACCCACCTAACTTTTCTCACCATTGCCTTGACTTAACATAGTCCTGATCGTCTCAAATCATGTTTCTGTATATGGTGTTGGGTGGGAAATAATAAATGCCAAGAGAAAGGTCTAAGTGAAGATATAGAAAAATTGACAAGGAGTGAAATCAAAATGCTTGAATCATGAAAAAAAAAGTGAATGAGATTAACGTATAATCAAGCCATGTGAGGAATCTGTCTTTTCTTAAGTGAAAACTACTCTTTAGGTTTGTTACTATACCAGTCCAGAACTAAAGACTCCTCAATTCTGTGAAACTTAGCTCCGCAAGGAACTACTTCAATATGTTATCTTGTTTCAATACTTTCTTAGATTTGGATTCAGTTTAGTACACTAGATATAGATAAAAGAAGGCAGAGAAGTGGGGAGGAGAGTGAAGCCTGAGAATATGTTGCTGAAATTTTCATTTTGTAGCAAATGACTCTTAAAGAAGGAAGAGCTCATTCTCTTATCAAAGAGCTCATTCTTTTATCCCCTTAAATCTTACCATTTCATATTCCTCCCCAAACTTGAACTTCCTCTCAACTTGTATTGGAATCACTCCAAAACTAAATTCTACTGTCTAACTCAAATTGTAGCCTTTCCTGTTTCCTTCTTTCTCACCTGCCTTGTTACAGATAAGTAGCATAGACTTGCTTTTCATTAAAATTTTCTTGTAACCCATGTTTATTTTTATCAAAATATTCCATGTAATTAGTTTAAGGAGTCAAATAATGCTTAAAAAAAACTTCACCTATAGCAAAAGCAAAGGCTCCTGATGCCCTCCACTCCCACTCCATCATTATTTTGTGCCACTGGGAAGCAACTACTGAATTTTCAGCTGATTAAGTTGGTCTCTTCTGAAATTTACCTCCATATTTCTAAGAAGTATGTGTATATTATCTCTATCTACTTTGTCACATAACAATTTTATAGGTTAGGCAATTGTGGAAGCTTAAAGACATGAACAAGCTATTCATCTGATCCAGTTTATTGTTGTTCAGAATTCAGATATTAAATTTAATTTAGTTAGTCCTCAAAGTACAAAATTTACATAACCAGGCTACAATAAACCATTCTGAATGATAAAGTTTTCGTAAGAGCAAACCCAGAGAAGATAATGTATTTATCGAACTATAAAATCAATGCAATCAGTCAGGATTCAATCTCAGAAGCAAATCCCACGAGGAACTGTGTGTGTGTGGTATGTATCAGATGTCACATGTGTCAAATCTAATCTTACACAATTGTGGAAACTGTTTAAGCAATCTCTATAAAGCTCTTGTCTTCATATTTAATCCTGGAGCTTGAAGACATTGAGGAAGGAAGCCTTGAAGCTACAATAGATCTAACGTAGGGAAAAGCAAGTGTAAGCTAAAACTCACAAGCACAGACTGAAACCATGTCTGCTCTCACTGCCGCTGACCTTGATGGTATAGATATCCTGCAGGAGAAGCTGTAGCCCTTCATCCGATGTTTAGCTCAGGAGTTGGAAAAGCTGGAGGAGGGTTAGGGAAAGTAGAGCCATTGGAGGCTCAGCCATTGCCCCCTGCCAATGAAGTAGGCCAGTATAGAAGCAATGACTTGAACTACATAATGGATGCTGCTTTACTTTCAAGTCCCAACCTGGACAAGAATGTCTCTTGTGTCCACCCTAGCCAGAAACATACATGGAGGGAATTCTGGGAACTGTAATTCAGTCTAGCCAAGTTGACAGTTACAAAGCCACTACAGCCCATCCCTTTTCAATTTGGCATCCATTTAAAATTTTATTATTGTAAATAAATAGGATTTAAGTGTCCAGCTTGCCTCCTTACCAAGAGAACAATGGAAAAGTCATCTAATATTTCTGAGATCATGTGGAAAAAATTGTTTGTAAGAGTAAAAAAGAATAGTGGTATTTAATCCCTGGTAACTACCTAGAAGTCCATTATCAGGGATATTTACCCAGTTCCTTTTTCTTTATCCAAATTAAGGTAAATGCTGGATAAGCTGAGGTCTCTGAAATTGTATTCCCTAGCCTAGACCATAAAGCAACAAAATGTAGCAGAGCTAGGCTTCTAATTCACGACCTTTTATTTCCAACCAGCAACTTATTTAAAAGAAAACAAACAAACAAGGGGATGGTGGGCTAGCTCAGCAGTTGAGTGCTTGACTAGCAATCTCGAGGTCCAGGGTTCAATTCCTGGCTCTGGCCCCTGCAAACTCACATGCTAAACTGAGCTGCAACTGATAGCCACCGAGATGGCTTGGTGGTGCAGGTGCTGGCCTCCCATATAAGAAGCCCCCAGTTCAGTTCCCACCCCACGAGGCCCCACATCCACCTGTCTGGAATGTCACAATGAATGATCTATAACTATGGAAACTGCTCTAGGCCCTCCCCTCTTCTCTCTCTCTCTCGCTTTCACTCTCTCACTTTCTCTCAAAAACTATAAGATAAATTTTGTTTTAAAGCTTCCAATGAACAATTTATGTAGTGATCTGCATTTATTTTCTTATTTCTTGGCATTTAAGTGAATTTTTTAAGTAGCTAGGTTGAAGTTTTTCTTTCCCCATCACAGTGGAATCTAAAATTTGCTATTTATATTGTTTTAACAAGAAAAAAAAAGGGGAAGCTGAGATGGCTCAGTGAGTTAAGCACTTGCTTTGCAGCCCCAGGGACCAAGGATGGAATCCAGGTCCCAGCCAGTGCAGACCTATATGCTGAACTGGGGTGTACTTCCCATGCAGGAGGCCCCCAGCCCGGCTCTCACCCTGTGTGGCTCCCACCCATCTGTATGGAATGAAACCACGTGGAAAACTGATGGTGTACAACTATGGAGACGCTCTGGGCTCTCCCCCTTCTCTCTGTCTGTCTTTCTCTGTCTCTGTCAAAAACAATAAAATAAATCTTTAAAAAAAAAGAAAGAAAAAAACACATGCTGTTCAGTAGAAGGTAGGTAAAGCTGCACACATATTAAATTTTGAGTATTAAGAAAAGTGCTCCTTCTAGTTCCATCCATGTTTTTGCAAAAGGTACAATTTTATTATTCTATATGGTCACATAATACCCTCATGCTAAGCAAAATAAGTCTGACTGAGAAAGACAAATACTATATGATCTTATTGATATGCAGAATCTAAAGAACAGAAAAAATGAACAATCAAAACAGGAAAAAATACTCATGGACACATGCAATAGTTTGATGGCTGCCTGAGGGGTAGGGGGAAGGGGTATGGAGGACAGGGGAGAGGGATCCAAGTACACGGTAATGGAAAAAAAACAAACAAAAGCCTAATTCTGGGTGGTGGGCTCATGATGCAGCACATAGATGAGATATTATAGAATTGTACACCTGGAACCTAAGTAACTTTACCAACCTATGTGACCCCAATAAATTTAACAAAAATATAAACAATAAAAATTATATAATCATAAAATAAAGAAAAGTGCTCCTTAAAACAAAGTGCTTGATAGAGCCAAATAACTTAATGATTTTAGATGAACAAACTGTTTTCACTTAGCATAACTGTCTTTGGGGGTGGAGGGCTTATATAAAAAGAGGACTACTTGTGTATCTAAATTTCAATTATAAATTAAGTTTAGGTCTTCCTTTTATCTCTTAAGGTATTCATAGATAAAATGTATAATTCAACTGTAATGACATGGCATATAAACAATAGACCTAGATTTCTTTAAAAAAACACTGCATCTGTTTCTCCTCAGGCTTCTCCATGTCATAGTCATACGATTCTCCACTAAAGGAAAGCTTTTCAGAAATGAACTGTCTTTTTAAAAAGTGAACTTAGCAGAAATTGATTGCATCAAACACAAAAGCAAGTATAGCTATAAATTATATAAAGAAAATCAATATAACTTACACGGAAAATAAAATGGTAGGCTCCCAGTCCACTACTTTGTATAAAAATTGGATAAGAAAAATTACAATAATTGTGTCACAAAAACAGAGGGAAGATGTTTAAATTACAGGGAGTTTTAGAAATAGTTTTAAATGTTTCTTCTGGTGACAAACAGGGACTATCAAACTCCCTTCATAGAAGTCTTGTCTCTGGATCCTAAGATGTATCCCCACTTTTCTTGACATCTGGGTTTTGGGTGCCGGTTCTGGCAGGGCTCAGCCCCATGGCTAAGTTTCCCGGTAAGTTCATTTTTCCATGTTATAGGTATTGCCTCAATCATTCTGTGAGATCTCTTGCTTCAGTAGACCCCACATCTTTTCTGCTTTTTACAATGAATACCATAGGGGATTCATCTGCATTTGGTTGGGGACGAAGTGGAGGAGATAATCCCTCAGGTTTTCTAGATTCAACAAGATCTTCCACAAGATCCAATGTCTTATTTTATCCATATACCATACACCTTGGAGTATGAGGAGTAGAAACTGCCAAGACTTCTGCTAGACTCATAGATTTAATGAGCTTACCTTCCAAAGGCACTTGAATTTGTCATATTTGTTATGTTCAAAGTGGTTGAAAATTAGAAGTGTTTTCATGATTTTTTTTCTATTTGCAGTACCTAAAAGAGTACATATGAATAAAAAAGCAAAATTTAGTAGGCAAATGATTTTTATTATGAAATAACAGATAGCTAGCTATAATTTCACTGTGAACTAGAAAACATATTACCAATAAAATTTCTGAATATACGCAAAGATTGATATATAATCTTAAAGATATTACAGAATCGTAGTGTGTCTCTGCATAACATCTACACTCTCAAAAGTCCGAGCAGTATGAAGGTGAAGGTAGGGGTCTCAACAGGAAAATGCCAAGATCATCTTTGAGATTAACACTCAGGACTGGTCACCTAGTCTAGCTGGCCTGCCCTGCTTTCTTTAAGCAAGAAGAGCCAAAATGCAGTCTCATTTAGTTGGGGGTAGGGACAGGAAGAATAGGCATTCAGGGGAAACCTACAAATCCTTCCATGGCCATAATCTCCATTTATTTCTACTTGGAAAAAAAAAAAAAAAAGAATAGCAAACACTTTCTCCATTATGTTTCTCCAATTGTTTCATTGTGCCCACTAAAACCAACTCCGTTTAAAATATTTTTCCAGAATATGATGAATCAGCAAATTTTCTTTCTTTCTTTTTTTTTTTTTTAATTTGTGATATTCAGTTGCTTTTGTGTAAGCAGTGCCTTATGCCCTCTATGTTTCACCATGATATGTGACAGCTTTTTAGTTTGCTCTGAAGCTTTAGATTTACGAAGATGATTTCTTTTCAAATGCAGGACGTTTTTCTCAAGGAAAGCACGCTGTGTAATTATGTTTAAATATTTACACTGGCACCTCTAAAAATGTGGTGCTGTCTTTAGCAGCTTTGTTGATGAAGACTTAGAAAATCAATGCAGCGCCCCACTTTTCTCTTGTTACGATGAGCAAAAGTTTCAATGGATGTACAAAAATCAATTGCATTTTTATATGCCAACAACGAAACTTTACAAAAGGAAATGAGAAAATCATACTTTTTGCAATCACAACAAAAAGAATACAATACCTAGGAATAAATTAAACAAAAAATGTGAAAGACTTAATTTTTTTTTTAATTGTTTTTGACAGAGAGAGAGAGAGAGAGAGAGAGAGAGAGAGAGAGAGAGAGAGATACAGAGACAGAGAGAGAACTGAACTAGGGGAACTCCCCAGTTCAGCATATGGGTCTGCACGGGCCAGGATTCGATCCTCGGTCCCCGGCTCTGCAAAGTGAGCATTTAACCCACTGAGCCATCCCACTTCCCCTGTGAGGGACTTAGACACTGAAAATTATAAGATATTATTAAAATAAACTGAAGAAGACACAAAGAAATGGAAGGATATTCTGTGTTCATGGATTGGAAGAATCCACATAGTTAAAATGGCCATATTACCCAAAGCAATATACAGATTTAAGGCAATTCTCATCAAAATCCCCCAGACATTCTCTCAAAAAATAGATTTTAAAAATCATGAGATTCATCTGGAACAACAAAAGACCCCAAACTACCACATCAATCTTATAAAAAAAGAATAAATCAGGCATCACACGGCCTGATTTCAATTTAACTACAAAGCGTCAGTAATCAAAACAGCTTGGTGTTGGCAAAAAACAAACAAACAAACAAACAAACAAAAGAAAACCAGATACACATACCAATGGAATAGAATTGAAAACCCAGAAATAAACCCACAAATATTTGGACAGATTACTTTTGACAAAAGAATGAAAAATATACAGTGGGGCAGGGATCCTCTTTGGTAAGTGGTGCTGGGAAAATTGAAAAACCACATGCAAAAGAATGAATCTGAACTGAGACCTGTCACCATATACCAAAATTAACTCAAAATAGATTAAAGACCTCCACATAAAACCCAAAACAATAAATTGTATAGAAGAAACACCAGTACTAAACTTATAGACCATGGGCTCAGGAGTAACTTCATAAACCTGACCTCAAAGGCCAGGGGGAAAAAAAAGCAAAAATAAATAAATGGGATTTCATCAAACTAAAATGTTTCTGCACAACAAAAGAAACCATCAGCAAAGCAACGAGGCAACCAACCAATTGGGAGAAAATATTTGCAAACAATGCCTCTGGTAAGGGGCTGATACCTACAATATATAAAGAACTCATATAGCTCAATAGCAAAAAACAAGTAATATTATTTTAAAAATGGGCAGAAGACCCAAACAGCCACTTCACCCACAAAGACATACAAATGGCCAACAGACATATGAAAAATGCTCAATATCACGAGCTATTAGGAAAATGCAAATTGAAACCACAAGATACCACCTCACACCTGTTAGAATGACTATAATCAACAAGACAAGGAATAACACGTGCTGGAGAGGCTGTGGACAAAAAGGAACCCTCATACACTGCTGGTGGGAATGTAAATTGGTACAATTGCTATGGAAGGCAGTGTGGAGATACCTCAAAAAACTAGGAATGGAATTGCCATATGACCCAGAAATCCCTCTTCTGGGTATCTACCCCCCACCCCCCAAATCTTGAAGACCTTAGTTCATAAAAACAGATGTACCCCAATGTTCATTGCAGCACTGTTCATGGGTAGCCATGTCATGTAAATAACCAAAGTTCCCTTGATAGATGACTGGATAAAAAAGCTGTGGTACATTTATACAATGGAACATTACTTAGCTGTAAGAGAAGATGAAAGTTTGCCATTTGCAACAACATGGATGGAACTTGAGATCATCATGTTAAGTGAAACAAGCCAGACAGAAAAAGCTAAGAACCATATAACTTCATACATATGTGGAATATGAAACTGAAAGCGGGGGATGCTGGGATGGCTCAGTGGATTAAGCACTCGCTTTGCATCCCTGGGGTATAAGGATTGAATCCTGGCCCTGGTCCAGTGGACCCATATGCTGAACTGAGGTGTGGCCCTCAGTTCAGTTCTCACAGGGCTGAGATTCCCATGTGGGAGACCCCGCTGGTTCGGCCCCCAGCTTGTGGAGGCGTGCCTTCCATGTGGGAGGCCCCCTCCCAGTTCCTGCTCTGCATGCCCCACCCCCTCACCTGTGTGGAATGAAACTATGCCGAAAGCTGATGACATGTGGCTGCAGAGGCTGCTCTGGGCCCCCCCTTCTCTCTGTCTCTGTCAAAAACAATAAAAGAAATCTTAAAAAGAAATCTGAAAGCAACAAAGAAACAAAACCTCATGGACATAGTCAATAGTTTAGTGGTTACCTGAGGGTAAGGGGGGAGGGGGTAGGAAAGGAGGAAGGAGGAGCTAAATATGTGGTGATGGAAAGAAAGCTGACTGCGTGGTGAGCACATTGTAACACATAGCTGAAGTACTGGAGAATTGTACAACTGGACCTATGTAATTTTGACTAACCAATGTCACCCTAATAATTTAACAATAAAAAAAAAGTTTCAATGGATAGAGCAAGAAATTGCTACAAAGGTAAGCAAATGTGAGTGTCAATTTTAAGTAAATGATTTGGTTTTAGGTTGTTGTTCCATAATTGCATCATTTTCCAAGCAAAGTCCCGAAGCAAGAAACTGCTGACGAGAGATTGCTTCTGTGCCAGTCTTTTCAGCAGACAGCTAGGAGCTAGGACTGAAGCTTAATAAGAGCTCTCTCGTACAAGGGTTGTCCAGAAAGTATCCAGCTATGTAACCAACCGTTCTTGTTATAGTGACAATGGCTGGATTTTTTCCCAGACAGCCCTCATATGTGTTCTCTGCTGCCCTGGCCTGGACTTAAAAGGGTGTAGATGGTCTTTCAACAGTCTGGGCTGAGGTAAAAAGTAACCGTACTCTCATCCCTTACCCATACCTACTGCCTTAAACAATTACTAAAGGATGTAATTAAAGAAATCTAAAAGGATGGAGCTATTAACAGCAGTCATAACACCTCTCCCCTGCAAATGGAACAATCCAGCCTCCTCAACCAATAGCATTTTAACCAGCAAGAGGCTATTAGTTTACAAAGTTGTCGGTTAGGCCAGTGGCATGGACATAGCAGATGATCCCTCTGTAGTTATTTCTGAGTGAGGAAATAATTACTCTTTATTCATCTTGTGGCCTTAGTGAATTCTCAAGGATTAAAGGGCTGAAAGAAATGCTTCTGAAACCTGTCCTCCAGGCAGGTTGCCCCAGCTCAGCTGCATTTTGTAGGACAGCTTCCCCATGATCCCAGTCAGAGTATTAGAAATCTTTTTGGCCCAGCAGAATTGCTTTCCGATGTTCTATTGGCTTTTTCTCTGCTTTGTGGTTTGAATTTTAGCAGAATTCAAAATGCCTAATGATAAAGCAGAGAAGACTCCTAGAAAGGCCAAGACAAAATGGATCCCTATTGTAGAAAGCTGGCTAGCAATTTCTAGCCCATTCTTTATCAACATCTGAAACACCCTGACAACCATCCATGGATGTGTGGGAACAGCTGCAGCCAAGCCAACCAGGAGCCCTTCGGCACAGAAGCCCTTGAAGGGCCAAGAAACGCTTACGACATTTAATCTGAAAAAAATTGGCCATACACACACCTGAACTCTCATTAAGGCCATGATTGCCAATGGTAGTGTCCTCAGACACAAATTCTAACCAGGAAGAACAGGAAAACCGTCAGAAGATGCCTTAATTCCTGGTATCTCGTCATCAATATGATGACTACTCACATGTCTAGAATTTGGGCTGGGATTGCTGAAACAGCTAGGAGCTGGGAAGCATCACTGTCTGTCTCCACATGCCTACCTTGGGCTGTCTCAGGAAAGTTGGATTTCTTACTTGATGGCTGACTTTTTTCTAGAGGGAGTATTTTAGGAAACCTGGGTAAAAGCACAAAATTTCTTATGATCTGTCCTTGAAAGTCTCAGAACTTCACTTCTGCAAAATTCTGTTATTGAAGAAATCATAAAGGTTCGATTTAAGGAGAGGGGAATTCGACAATACCTCTTGCAGGGGGAGGGGCACGGGCACATAGCAGAAGAGCATGTGAGGTAGGAGATATTGTGTAGCTATGTTTGAAAGATACAATCTTCAAACAGTACCTCAGGACTTTGAATTTTCCAACAACTCTCTAGTCTTTGTAATTCTAGCACCCTGTATTTCTGCAGGAAAAAAACTAAATTTTGCTTTTGGTAATCCTATTTGAGGAAGTTGGAAATTGATTAAGCTTCTAACCAACCAAATTTCTGCATTTGAGTTTTAACCATATTTAAGTGTTACTATAATGTCAAAGAATATATCGATTCTAAAATAGTGGGCTTTGAGTTGACTTAAAAAAAATACCAAACACTTTGGATTTTAAATGTAATATATTAGTGTAACAAATCATTGGTTTTCTACTGATTATTTTTATTCTGGAGGATTAATTCAATGAATGTAACAGTCAAAACTTTAAAAAGAAATGAGGAGAAGATAAGTACAGATAAAGCAGCACCCAGAAAGTCCTCTTCTAAGATTAACTAGAAAGAACTTCACTGAGACTCATGAAGACTTGATGAGTTTAACCTTTATTGTTGAACTTGGAGGAAGAAGTCCAGGAAAAACCTAAGTCATTATAGCCAACCTCCATTATCTTTGGGGAATCAGTCAGCCAGATGGGACTTGCATCTAGAAATAAACCCAATCACCAGCACAGAACAGACTAGGGCTAGCTGGGTGGGAAGGATGGGGAAGATCCAGTTGTAAGCACAAATAGAGAAGGTTCAGTCTGAAGGGCAGTTGTCATATTAGCAGAGTCTGCCAGGAGACAGGCAACACAAAATAGCAGGACCCCTGAGTGGGACATAAGAGGTTGGACATTAAGGCATCCTCAGACAGCAAGTACACTGTGAAAGCCAAGATTTGGGGGCAGTGCTTAAATTCCCAAGACAAACCAAACTAAATGTGCAAAAGCAAAGGACACACAATTATTTGAAACAAACAAACAAAGCAACGAGATTAATACCAGTTAAATATGTTATATTCTCTTCTGCCTAAGACTATGACTGGCCCTGGGGACAGAGGTAGAGCTGAGGTAGAGGTCAGCTGACTAGATGCAGGGGTCCCAGGGGGACTATTCAGGGCAGAACTAAGGCTTATATGGTCAGAAACCAACCCTCTGACTCTCGAAGATTAGCGAGTACCAAAATCACTGACCAGTAGTTGGGTTTGTAAAGATAGTATTCTGAACTCCACTTCCAGAGACTCTGGGTCAGCATATCTGGAGTGCAGCTTCGGAATCCATTTTTTGTTTTTTTTTTTAAGATTTATTTTTATTGTTTTTGACAGAGAGAGAGAGAGAGAGAGAGAGAGAGAGAGATACAGAGACAGAGAGAAGGGGGAGGGCCCAGAACAGTCTCCATAGTTGCACATCATTGGTTTTTCCACATCGTTTCATTCCACAGGTGGGCGGGGCTGCACAGGGTAGGAACTGGGCCAGGATCTCACCCTGGTGAGAACTGAACTGGGGGAACTCCCCAGTTCAGCATATGGGTCCACACAGGCCGGGGCCAGGTTCGATCCTCGGTCCCTGGGGCTGTAAAGTGAGCGCTTAACCCACTGTGCCATCCCGGCTTCCCCAGAATCTGTATTTTTACAACCATGCCAAGTAATGCTGCTGGCCCACATTTGGAGAATGTCAGGAAGCACAAAGTTTTCCAATTGATCGCAGGATCGAGGCTGATGCGGACCACTGAGTTAAGGTTTTAGTCCACAATTGAATGGTTAGAATTTCTGAGGACTTACAAGGGCCTTCAACATAACTGACTTAATGAATCATTAGTCAGAAATGCTCCCGTTTCAACAAGTTTTACTTCTTTAACAACTGCAGCAGAACTGTAACTGCCATGTGAGAGGTTTGAAATGTAACTAGGAGCATGTAACATCATTTGAAAATGTTAAGCATTTAAGAAGTTTCCCAGCCTAATTTTAAAAGCTGCACATTTGAAAATAAAAATACTTTTTTTTTCTTAAAGTGAAAATAACCCTTGTGGATGGTAAAAAGTTAAAAATTTTAAATAAGCAAAAATAATATTTTTAACATCCATAAGCCCATCACCCAGAGATAACCACAATTAACCCCTTGGTATATATCTTTCCAGACATTGCCTAGACAAACGTTTTCATACATGGGCTTGTTTTTCTCCCCTTTGTTTTGATAAATGGGGTGTTACTGTACATGCCTGGGTAGGGGTGATTGTTTTTAAAGCTTTTGTTTTAGAATCGGCCTGTGAGGTCACTCTATCACTGCTAAACCCTGTGGTCCTCCATCTCTATTTACCTTGGCATCTTGGCTTCTTTCTTCTCTACTGATTGGCTGTTATTTTGTGACCTAAACTGGGTGTTCTACAAATTACTGATAGATGCAACATGCATAAACTGTACAGACATTGTGCCCCCTGATAAAACCAGACACAGAGGAATACATGCTGTATGATTCCACTTATACAGGATTTAGAAAAGACCTAACTCATTTGTAGTGACAGCAAATAGATGTATGGCTGACTGGATATGGGGTGAAGGAATCGACTGCAAAGGGGCATGAAGGAACCTTTTGACATAAATAAAATATGCTAAATCTTAATTATGGTGGTAATTTCATGGGTGCGTACGTCTGTCAAGGCTCATTGAACTTAAGATGAGTGTGCTTTATTGTAGGTAAGTTATGCCTCAACAAAGTTGATTTGCTCTATACTCATTTAAGATTTTTTTGTTTGTTTTCTGACAGAGAGACAGACAGAGAGAGACAGAGAGAAAGGGGAGGGCCTAGAGCAGTCTCCATAGTTGACAGCATTAGTTTTCCATATAGTTTCACTCCACAGGTGGGCGCGGGGCTGCACTGGGCAGGAACTGGGCTGGGAGCCTCCTGCATAGGCCCCGGCAAGAACTGAACTGGGGGCACACCCCAGTTCAGCATATGGGTCCGCATGGGCCCGACCCAGGATTCTATCCTCAGGCTCCAGGGCTGCAAAGCGAGTGCTTAACCCACTGAGCCATCCCAGCTGCCCCTCCATACTCATTTACTATTCAAAATTTTGAGAGAGGGATTCTTACTGGCTCAGTTTGTCAGACATCCAGTCTGAGTCTCATCAGCCAAGGCTGGAGGTGACTATAAAAGACCCAGATTGGGGTACATTTCCAGCTCTCCCTTCTTCAGAAATAGCTCTGAGAGTTGGGATTTGCCCCCAGTGGGCACACTGGTGCCGTGGGACTCAGTCCACTTTCCACAGCTGGCTGGTATAGGGTGAATAGCTGACACAAGCCAGGTGAGTCTTCCCCAGAAGTTTTCAAATGGGAATTTAGGAGGGAGAGTCAGCATCTCGCTGGTGGTGGCCTCTTTGGATATGAGGCTCAGGTACTTCCAGAAAGCAGGTCTGCCCTCTTGGAGAACAATGTCTACATGCAGAGAGCAGTAAGACAGAGCAAAGTGCTTCTAGAAAGGATTTATTCTGCAGAATCAAGTAGGTGTGGAATAGGATGCAATAGTTTCAATTACCAAAGATCTAAACACACAAAGTCAGTCATCCACTAACTTTCCTTTTCCAGGGCTAGGGAATAGTCCAAGGATGGGGCTGGACATGAGTAGCTTATCAGAATTGCCAGAAACAGGTGTGTGTATGTGTGTGGGGGGGGACCCACAGCAGGCGTGTGGGAGATGGGACAGAGGAGGCAGTTCACTTATTTGTGCTTTCAGTGCGTATTTATTAAGCACCTAGAGTGTCGCCAGAACTGTTCTTGGTGCTGGCAATACAGCATTGAATGAGATAGATGAGGTCTCTGCTGTAGTTAAGCTTTCATTTGTACTGGAGGGAGATAAGCAATAACCAAACAAACAAGAAACGGACACATGGAACTTCTAGGCAGTGACATAGTCAATAAAAAAATAAAACACAGTCATTGGCAGTGACTTTGGCAAGAGCAGTGCATTTCAGACAGAGACCAGGAAAGGCTTAGAAAAAGTGACAGTATTCAAGCTGACATAAGAAGGAGCCCAGGCAGCCAGACCAGCTTCCACAAAGGCTCTGAGGTGGGGAGGAACTGGGCGTATTTGGGAAAGAGAAAGAAAGTCCATGTGGATAGAGTGAAACCAACAAGGAGAGCTAAAGCAAGAAATGTTAGAGAGATTGACAGGGGCCAGACCACACGGGGCTTGTTACCAGGCTGAGGGCTTTGGTTTGTGCTAAGGATGATGGGAAGGCATTGGAATATAAAGAGTAGGTTTGCATTTAAAAAAGTTTCCACCAGCTACTATGCTGAACACAGAGTGTAGGAGGGCAGAAATGGAAGCAGGGAGACCAGGTAAGAGACATAGTAGTAAAATTCTGCTGGTGACAAACAGGCAAGTGAGGATTTGGGCTATGTATGACATCAGGAGCTGAAAAAAGTTAAAAGCAGGTGTTGGACAGAATTTAAATGTGTAGACTATGAACAAAGCGAGGTCACATGTCACAGAGGCTGGTAAGCCAGCTTAAGACAAAAGGTAGACAGCCTAGGAGGCTTGGGATGTCTGTGAGGCTGCCACCCTCAGCCCTGAGGCTCCTGGGCATCAAAACAATGTGGCTGGTGCCCCGATGTCTAGACTTCTTAGGGACAACACTCTTTCAGTATCTTTGGAATTTCCTCTTTCCTTAGAGCTCAGGTCAACACTGCACTCCCAACACCCTGTCCTCTGGAATGGACAAGTGTTCATACCACTTCTGCAACAGTTCCTATAAATGGAATCTCAAGAAGCGACTGCTTCAGAGTCCCTACTTGCACCGCCCAGCCCTTTATGGCCGTGCATGTCTGCATAGTTAGCCAAGAATGCTTCAGCAGGATCATTTTATTTTTAGTTTTTAGTGTTGTTAAATTTATTGGGGTCACATTGGTTGATAACAATTAACATTGTTTCCTGGTATACAGCAGTTGATTTTAAACCTCTCCAATTAAACTTCCTTAATATGTTAAAATATTAAGACCCTATTTGCAAAATTGATTTGGATAGTCTAAACTCAAAATAAGTACTTAACCAGCAACAGCCCTAATCTGAGTTTTCTGTTGGACTTTTGAAAATTTTTCTCTGATTAAAAAAAACAAACAGAGAGATAGACCAAATAATAAAAAATAAGGCATGTTATTATAGTCTCCCAGCTAGAGGTGAGCACTATACTGAGTGCCCAAACACTGAGATGTCAGTCCCCCTAGATATAATCTCTCTTCCCACCAAAATTCACTCTTCCTACTCTTCCCAATTTTGGAGCCAATACTAATAGAAGGATTATAAATCAGTAGTCTGAAATTATTAAAAATTAGATTATTAGGAATTAATTTACCTACTTTTTTAGTCAAGGGTCTGTTGGTTGCTAGAACCAAAGGCTCAAACTCAGAAAAAAACTAAACGTGGGTTTTGGGAAGAGTAGAAGCTGAGGCCCTCTCATGTCTCTCGTTCTCAACCCCATTCCCTAGTATGTGTGTAGCTACTCTATTTCTCACTCTCTTTTCTGGCTGGCTTCCACTACTAACTTACTGTCTCCATTCCCTCATTCCTTAAGCAGGCACTTGGCCCATTAGGACCACCCAATATATTTTTTTAAGATTTATTTTATTGTTTTTGACAGAGATAGAGAGAGATGAAGAGAAGGAGGAGGGCCCAGAGCAGCCTCCATAGTTATAAGTCATCAGTTTTCCACACAGGTGGGCAGAGGCCGTGCAGGGCTGGAACTGGGCTGGGGGCCTCCCACCTGGGAGACACGCCCCCCTCAAGACAGGAGCTGAACTGGGGGGTGAGAACTGAACTGGGGGTCTCCCACGTGGGAAGCACACCCCCGTTCAGCATACGGGTCTGCACGGGCTGGGGCTGGAATTCGATACTCGGTTCCCAGGGCTGCAAAACAAGCACTTAACCTGCTGAGTCATCCTGGCTTCCCCACCCTCTCTTAAATCTTTATAACTTCATAGAACCCCAAGCTTTACCCCCTACTTTAATCATTCTAAATGCCCAGAAGGGGAATCTAATGGCCCAGCTCATATTTTCAAGCCAGGTCACAAGTCATAGGTCACTGACTAGGCCAGAAATTAGCTGCCTTTGGGCCTGAGATGTGTCTCTGATTGGGCCAGGGTCACACAGTACTCAATGATCATCCAGAGGTAGCTGGATATAGGGGAAGAGGGAGTGGATGGCCACACACTCTAAAATATCTTTTAACACATCTTCCCCATTCCAGAACCCAGTGGCCCAGTCCTAACTGTTGGGTTCCTATGTTGCTAATCAAGTCTCCTTGCTAGCAATAAAAGCCAGGACCCAGTACTTCTGTGGGTGTACCTTCCTAGACATCCACCTGATCCTGAGTCACCATTCTCCTCCTCATCTTCACCTTTACTCCATTAATAACCTGACTCCAGAATTATAAAAGTGCTTCTCACACCTCAGTGGGCATACCAGTGAACTGGGATTTGTTAAAACACCTCCTCTTGTTTAGCCGGGCAGGTGTGGGACCTGAGACTGCACTTCTAACAAGCTTCCAGTGAGCACCAGTGCTTGTGTCCTGAGGACCTCACTTACACTCAGTCTGTTTCCAACTCTTTAGTTCTAACTGCGTTGTTTTTTTCTTAAAGACATTTTATTGATTTTGACAGATACAGAGAGAGACAGAGAGAGATAGGGAGAAGGGGGAGGGCCCAGAGCAGTCTCCATAGTTGTACATCATCAGTTTTCGACATGGTTTCGTTCCACACAGTTGGGTGGGGGCTGTGCAGGGCAGGAACTGGGCTGGGGGCCTCCCACATGGGAGTCATGCCCCCTTGAGCCAGAGGATGATGGGGGGGTGGGGGTGGGGCAAGAACAGAACTGGCAGCCTTCCACGGGCTGGGGCTGGAACTCGATCCTCGGTCCCTGGGGCTGCAAAGCAAGTGCTCAGCCTGCTGAGCCATCCTGGCTTCCCCTAATTGGGATTTGTTCTTGAGTAGTTTGTTGCTTTTACGGCTCTAACCCTGGCACAATGAGAGAGCATCCTGCTGTATGCATAAATGATGTGTAAACTAGAACCTGATGCCAACATGCTTGAAATAAACTTTTAAAGATTTATTTTTTTGTTTTTGACAGAGAGAGAGAGAGAGAGAGAGATTCAGAGATACAGAGACAGAGAGAAGGGGGAGGGCCCAGAACAGTCTCCATAGCTGCACATCAGGGTTTTTCCACATAGTTACAGTCCACAGGTGGGCGCAGGGCTGCACAGGGCAGGAACTGGGCCGGGGTCTCACCCCGGTGAGAGCTGAACTGGGGGCACTCCCCAGCCCAGCATATGGGTCTGCATGGGCCGGGGCAGGGATTTGATCCTGGGTCCTGGCGCTGCAAAGTGAGCGCTTAACCCACTGAGCCATCCCAGCTTCCCCGAAATAAATTTTTGTGTGCAAGGGAGTAGAGGAAACTTCATTTCTTAGAGCTCCAGAAGAGCTCCTCCCCAGCAGAAGTTGCCAGAGCAGAAGACTGAACCACACTCCCCAGCAGCTCCCGTTGTAAGCATACCTAACACTTGCTGGCTAGGGGGCTACAGTTCACAGGCTGTGTGCCTACACATTTAAATGTCACAAATCATGTGAGCAAACTACCAAATAAAATGTGTTCCATCCTCTTACCTTGACAAATATATCTTCAAGATAACAATATTAAAAATAAAAAAGAAGACATATAAAGCTATAGTTTTATATGGCCATATCATTCAATTGTCAGACATGATGCTGTTTAATTAGTAATAATGGTCTAAAGTATGGCAAAACAAGTATTCTTATTTATGCAAAAGGTTGGGGAAAGCATGAAGACCTCCCAGTGACTTTACTGGACCCATTCAGGCAAGTTATGCCACTAATCCTTGGGTGACACATTTCTCTTTTGATGGCCTTTTTGCTAGAAGTAGCTTGGACTTTTTGTTATCCGATACACACACACCCCCTTCCTGTACCCTCAGTTCTCCAAATTGAACAATAACAGGGAGCAGAAATGACCAGAGCCACTGTCTTACTTTATCTTAGCACATTCATGTAAGAAAGTAAAAAAAAGTGTGCAGTAGATAATAATGTCAGAACATGTAGTACCAGTCAAGGAACTGAGGCACATAAAAGTCACGTGATAGTGTTAGCAAGCGTCTTCCAGAGAAACAGTAGAAATTTCTTCAGCTAGACCTCAAAACCAGTCTGATGTCTGTGGCCGTGCTGAGATCTGGAATTCCTCTAGGGTCTTCGTCCTATGTGTTGCTACAGGTGCCACTCCATCATGGACTTGCCTAACTTCGTCTTACCTCTAGCTTTATACCAATACCACTTAAGTTGAGTTTACTGGAAACAATTTTTTCCCCCTTGATTTTGGTTGCCAAACAGATGGAACTTCTCCAAGTTTAGAACAGCAGCTAGATGCAGAGCTGACCCACCGTCAATGTTCTGGCTGTTGCATCCTCGCTGAAAGGTACCTGCTGTTTCTTTCACTCCTTAGGTTATTTTGCTTATCAGAGTCTGGTGGTCCCAGGGGACCTGAGGGCTGGTGAGAACAAAAGCAGACCAGATGCTCTTAAAAACATTCCCTGTGCTTTTGACCTTTAAGGGACATGCTGGGTAATGGAAACGCTGGCTCTGCTTCCTGAGAAAACTATAGCAAAAGAAATTTTCAGCTTGGTGTTATTTTTGGAAAGTGCTCCGATTTGTCTCAGCTGATTTTTTTCTCTAACTGAACAGGAATAAAAAAAACCCACAAAGATTATCTTAACAAAAATAACAACAATGTTGCCCTGCCTCCCTGTGTGCTAAAGCAGTTAGAGTAGATAGTATGTTTATTTGAGCTGGCCCTTTCTCTAGACATGTTCAAACTCAAAATGTGACGAATATCTGATTTAAACCTGAAGAACTTTTCCATAAATTAGAAAAGAAAAAAAGTAGGAAATTATTACTGTTTTTGAATAAGATGGTGACTTTCAATGCTAACATCTAATTTCATCCCACCTGGCACTTCCAGTTCCTGAAAAGAATAAAATATAATAGAAGAGTCCAACATCTTCAAGGTCAAAGGAGGCCCTGAGCAAAGAGGAGAGCAAACGTGACACAGAATAAGCAAATGAGCTCCAGATGAGCAAGAACAGGAAGCTGGAGCAAGTGGCGACCACAGGGAACTCTCAGAGATCTGGTGTGCAGCACTGGACTGCCCACAGGACCTGCGATGGAAAGTTGGCCCAAGGTCCTCTGGGTCTCAGGGGCAGGTCGGTCCCAGCTGACATCAAAATCATAGCAGAAACCTGAAGTGACGTTTAGGTGGTGAACTTCATTATGATCCCAACACAATTAAAACGTGGACTCTGAAACAGTAGCTGATAAACGATGTTCTCAAACAGTAGACCGACATAAAATGCGACTAGGGAGAAGAAGAGGCTGGTACAATGTTTTAAAAACAGAAATTGGATAAGAAAATAATATGAATATACTGAAACAATACAATAAAATTTGAAAATATAGAGAAGCAGTAAAATTTCTACACTCATCAAGACAGAAAACTGAATCTATACTATGAAGGCCAAAAGTCTTCCTAAAATACGGAGAAAAAGGATAAATGTTCAAAATAATGAGAAAAAGAATGGTAAACGTAGAAACAGAGAAGGAAGGTAAAAATTAAGAGTTAAAATTGTTGCAGAGGACAGAACAAGAACGTTTAAACAGATCTAATAGTCTAGGATATAATTAAACTCCCCTGAACTGGGAAACAAAAAGGCTTCCATGTGTACGTTTGCAGGACATTCCAGGCAAAATCAATAGAAAAATACCAATATTTAAACCTATCCTGACAGCCTTTTCTGGTTTAAAAACAAACAAAAACTATTATACTAAGAATTAGGAGGCTGGTTTCTTTTTTAAAACTATCCCAAACTAGTACCTTACTTAATAGTTAATGCTTGGGGTATTCCCACGAATATTAGGCCACAACCATCAATACTGTTGCTTACATTGGTTCCAAAATTCAGTCATTACTGAACAATAAGAAAAATAAGTGACAGAGGAATATTGCAAAAGTGTTGAATTTATTGTCATTTGTACATCACATGATCATTTACATAAAAAAATTTTAAGTAAGGGGGCCAGTTATAAAATAAATTCCTAAAAATCAATAGCTTCTAAATGTTAGTTAAAAAAAAAAGAGCAATAGATTATACAATACATATATAGTATGTATAATATGTATTATAATAATAATAGCAACACAAATAGAAATAGAAGACCTCAGACCTTTAATGAAGTACATCAAAGAGTACTTATAAATTATGAGGTTTTTTTGTTTTTTTTTAAATTTTAATTTTTATTGTTTTGACAGAGAGAGATACAGAGACAGAGAGAGAACTGAACTGGGGGCGCTCCCCAGTTCAGCATATGGGTCCACACGGGCCAGGGCCGGGATTCGATCCTTGGTCTCCAGCGCTGCAAAGTGAGCGCTTAACCCACTGAGTCATCCTGGCTTCCCCTAAATTATGTTTCTTGAGGAGAGGACATTGGGTATTGTCAAAATGCTGTTCTCCTTAAATAAATAAATCAATTTAATGTCATTTCAATCAAAGTGACAAAGGGAATTTTTTCTTAGAACTTGACAAGATATCTGGAAAAATAACCAAATAAAAAAACTGAAAAGCATTATCAAGAGCAAGACTTGCACTGCAGATATTAAAATGCATTCTAAAGCTACTCTAACTTAGGATATGCAGCTTCAGTTGTGTGACACTCAACACATATGCATATGCTTAAGAAATCAATGTAAAAAGTGAAGGATCTAATTATTTAAATGAGGAATTCACAAAAGAAGGATTACCACTGTTCAATAAATACATAACAAAATTTTTAAAAAAGGATTTGTTTTGAGAGATGAGAGACAGAGAGAGAGACAGACAGCGAGAGAGAGAGACAGACAGACAGCGAGAGAGAGACAAAGTCACAAAGAGAGACAGAGAGGCAGAGAGACAGACAGAGAGACAGACAGAGACAGAGAGAAGTGGGGAGGGCCCAGAGCAGTCTCCATAGTTGTACACCATTAGTTGCAACACAGTTTTATTCCACATAGGTGGATGTGGGGCTGTGTGGAGCAGGAGCCAAGCTGGGGGTCTCCCGCATGTGGGGCAAGAACCGTCACTGCCATCTGAGCCGTTACCAGTTGCGCTGCAGTCCAGCATATGGGTTTACACAAACCGGGGTTAGGATTCAAATCCCAGACCTCATGATTGCGAGGCAAGCTCTCAACTGCTGAGCTATCCTGGCATCTCTAAAATACTTTTTGATGCAAGATAAAACAGAATGTTATTTTCACCTAACTAGAAAACAGGAAAGACTTGGTGAGGGTTCAGAGACGGGAGCCCACTCAGACACTGGCTGGTGGGAGTGAATATATCTCTCTGGTATTCCTCCTCTCTTCTGTGGATAATGGCACTTTCATTTCTCTACAATGAAACACTGCTCCTTCTCTCATGGTTCATGTGCTTCAGGTGCAGTTGATCTTACTCTCCCTACCTACACTCCACCCACCAACATGCAAAAGGCCCTTGCCCAAAGACAGACTTTTTGCTTTAACTTTGGAAAGAAAGTTCCCTTTCCACTGTGGTTGCTAAGCTGGTGGGTGTCGCTGAAGCTTACATCTTTTCCAGGACCTTGAGGAAGCATAGCTCAGAGACAGAGCAGAGCAAGACAATGTTCAGCTACACTGGTTGAGCCTCTGGGATCCGGCCATTCCTGAAATAAGCGATGTCATCCTCACCCCCACCTCCTAAAGTCCTAACCACGTAAACCAATAGATTCCTTTTGTTGTGGTGGCTGCTTAATCTGGTTTCACTTAGCTTTTTGTCACTTGAACATTCTTACTAATACACCTATTAATTCTGCAATTCCTTTCCTAAGAAATGGGCTAAGGTAAATAATCAGATATGTGCATAAAATGTAATAAATGAGAGTGTTTATAAAAGTAAAATAGAGTTATTTATAAAAGTAAAATATTGGAAACAACAGGACATTGGTCAAATAAATTATAGTTTATTTACAAGATAAAAGATACAATCATTAAAAATAATAATTAAAAAAATTAGTTAAGGAAATATTTTCATAATATTACAGCCAAAATTTATTTTCTTTGTGCTTATGTTTGTCTCAATTTTTCCATAATGAATAAATATTATTTCTATAATTAGATGGGGAAAAACAAAAGTATGTATATATTTTTAAATCCATGAGGAGAGAAAATTACACATGCCACTGGTTTATCCTTCTTTTTTCTATCATGATATCTTTTACCTCTATTTAATCTCCTTTATGCTTTTTTTTTTAAAGATTTATTTTTATTGTTTTTGACAGAGAGAGAGATATAGAGACAGAGACAGAGAGAAGGGGGAGGGCCCAGAACAGTCTCCATAGTTGCATATCATTGGTTTTTCCACATAGTTTCATTCCACAGGTGGGAGTGGGGCTGCACAGGGCAGGAACTGGGCCAGGGTCTCACCCCAGTGAGAACTGAACTGGGGGCACTCCCCAGTTCAGCATGTGGGTCCACACGGGATGGGGCCGGGATTCGATCCTTGGTCCCCGGGGCTGCAAAGTGAGTGCTTAGCCCACTTAGCCATCCCAGCTTCCCCTCCTTTATGCTTTTTAACTCATCTCACCAGAGTGTAGAGCCCTGGAGGCTGGGGGCTGTTATTTGTACTTGTACAGTAGCTCGCACATTGTGGACATTTAATAAAATGATTGTACTTAGCAAGTACTCCCTTCAATAATTGTGTTGTGATTTTAGGACCGAAGTGGCGAAGTGAAACACCCATATCCAGTTCATACAAGAAAGCTCAGACCCTTGATCTCCCTCACCTCTCCGCCCAAACTTTCTTCTCAGCAAGGTGTTTATTTCAATCCAATACTTGATTTCATAGGGTGCGTACTCAGCTCGGGGGCAGGGTGGACATGAAGTAGTGATGAGGACAAAGTGTGCTCTACACTTATCATTTTAAAAATTTTTATC